>JADBJO010013433.1:36120-52500 GCA_016801955.1 Conus betulinus | reverse complement strand
CATGGCAGCTGTGTATCTTGTGATCCTGGGTTTGTTCTACATCGTGTCGTTCAGGTATTACGTTGGCTGCATATAGGAACCCGGTTTCGGAATTAAGCTGCGAACGATGGTGATGGACGCATTTTACAGAGAACATCAGCAGTTCATCGATACTCTTGACAGCGTCGTGCTCGGCGCTGGCTTGGTCGGCACCACCACGTCTGTAGTGCTGATAACAACGATAATGACGTCATTCAAACTGCGTCAGGTGGTGACGTGGCGTGCAGAGACATCGTCATCCCTTTCAGCCCGGGAAGTGGCGCTGACCAAGATGCTGATCGGTGTTCTGTGCTGTTCATCGTTTGCACTTTCCCCTCTTGTATCTTCCGTGTGGTGTGTCTCTTCTTCCCTGAGATGACGGCAGGTGGCAGGAATCAGAATTTCTACTTTTCTTGTTTGTGGATCACAGAGGGATTAGGCATCGTGAAATTCCAGCTTCAATATCTTCGTGTACTATGAGATGGGCTCACGGTATAGAGAGACGTTCTGGACACTATTCGTCAGAAAAAGACAGAGAATAAAGCGTGAGACATAGTAAGTATACTTATGCACCCAGGAGAGTTATGAAAATACTGCTTTGAAATCATGACCACGGAAGTTACTTCCCCTCCCACGTAATCTGTGCCAGTCACTCGATCTACATTTTCAGTGTTCTGGGGACAGTTATGGAAACATGCATCTGCAATATTGACCGCAAATGACTTTCCCTTCCACCTACCACAAGCCATTCACTCGATCTGCATTTTCAGTGTTCTTGGGACAGTTATGAAAACATTCCTTTGCAATATTGACTGCCAGTTACTTCCCCTTCCAATTACCCCCAATTCACTCACTCGATCTATCCTTTTAGAGTTCTGGGAACAGGAACAGCTACGAAAGTATTCCTTTTCAACATGGAGACCGGAAACTGTCTCCTCTCCCAACCACGCCAGTCCAGACACTTGCTGTGCAAAGTCAGTGGTCTTCACGCATGATTCGTTATGTGCTTCCCCACATCAGAACCCAACGAAGTAAACGCCTTTCTGTGTGGGCACGCTCATACACACGCACGCACATAAGCACGTTCACACACACACACACACACACACACACACACACACACACACACACACACAACACACGCATGCACGCAAGCTCAAACACACACACAGACACACACACACACACACACACACACACACACACACACACACACACACACACACACACACACACACACTCACTCACTCACTCCCCCCCCCACACACACACACACATGTGAGCCCCATCATACAAATTCTCTCTCTCTCTCTCTCTCTCTCTCTCTCTCTCTCTCTCTCTCTCTCTCTCTCTCTCTCTTTTTCTCTCTGTGAGAAAAAAAGAAAAGAAAGAAACCTTCGAAGATCAGCCGTGTGGCAGTGGCAATCTGTGAACTTCAGTCAACACAACGCACTTGCTGTTTCGAGGAGAGTTACGTTTTTGTTGTTGTTGTTGTTGTTTTGTGTGTGTGGGGAGGGTGGGGGGGGGGGGCAGGAAGAAAAGATGCCTGTACTTTCTGATTGTCAGGAGTCGAGTCTCCTGTGGTGGTTAGGACAGGCAGGCGAAGGGCTGGAAGGCCTACCTGATTCCAGCAACCGAATTCAAACATCCCAAACTATCTGATTCCAGCAACCGAATTCAAACACCCCAAACTGTCTGATTCCAGCAACCGAATTCAAACACCCCAAACTGTCTGATTCCAGCAACCGAATTCAAACACCCCAAACTATCTGATTCCAGCAACCGAATTCAAACACCCCAAACTGTCTGATTCCAGCAACCGAATTCAAACACCTCAAACTGTCTGATTCCAGCAACCGAATTCAAATACCCCAAACTGTCTGATTCCAGCAACCGAATTCAAACACCCCAAACTGTCTGATTCCAGCAACCGAATTCAAACACCCCAAACTGTCTGATTCCAGCAACCGAATTCAAACACCCCAAACTGTCTGATTCCAGCAACCGAATTCAAACACCCCAAACTGTCTGATTCCAGCAACCGAATTCAAACACCCCAAACTGTCTGATTCCAGCAACCGAATTCAAACACCCCAAACTGTCTGATTCCAGCAACCGATTTCAACACCCCCCAAACTGTCTGATTCCAGCAACCGAATTCAAACACCCCAAAACTGTCTGATTCCAGCAACGAATTCAAACACCCCAAACTGTCTGATTCCAGCAACCGAATTCAAACACCCCAAACTGTCTGATTCCAGCAACCGAATTCAAACACCCCAAACTGTCTGATTCCAGCAACCGAATTCAAACACCCCAAACTGTCTGATTCCAGCAACCGAATTCAAACACCCCAAACTATCTGATTCCAGCAACCGAATTCAAACACACCAAACTATCACACTTTTTCAAGTAAAAGGTTGCGACCGATTTTAACGATTTACTGGGCCAATGCAATGAGAATGTGAATTGTTGAGGAAAACGATGCAGATGTGATTTGAGCTATGTTTTCAGCATGACTATTCATGTTTCATTTACAAGTGAAACACGGCAACTAATTCCTTCCCCAAGCAGCTCAGATCAAGGAATGTAGCCCATATGCCCTCATCTCTTGAAGGAAATGGAATGTCTGAAGTATCAAGCACAGAGTCTTCTAAGAAACTGATATCTGGTTCGACGATTTGAAAACTAAAGTTTGTTACTAATGATAGCTCCAAGTAGTCTAACGTTTTTCCACAGGAGAAAAAAATGTTCAGGTTGCAAACCAAAACCCTTATACATATCTGACGAGTAGCATTTTTCTGTGTGTTTTTTTTTCCTTACAGACAAGTAGAATCACACAGGAATGGTAATTTGTTGTTGTTGTTGTTGTTGCTGCTGCCGCCGCCGCCGCTGCTGCTTCTTCTGCTGTTGCTGCTGCTGCTGCTGCTGCTGCTGCTGCTGCTACGAGTGTGCTCACTTATGTCAGAGAAGACTGCATTGTGTTGATGAAGGTGTGATGAACACAATGAATCAGATGTTACAAGCCGACAATGCAAAATGTATGTATGCATACTGTCAACAATATCTTCGTAGAGTGAACACGTAGGAGACAGGATCTCCACAACAAATGATTTTTAATTAGATCATATTAGAGCGTGCAAGTGCGCAGAAAGAGGACAGTGCGCAAAGTTGTCAGCATTTTGTAAAGTCAGACAAATAAAGAAAAGAAAAAAAATATATATATATATTATTATTATTATAACGAGCAGCATAGCACAGGTAGGCGCCTATTATGTATCTGACTGAAGAAACATTGGTGTATAGTTGTTCCAGGAGGCTTCAAAGTTTGTCTGGCATTGTGTAACTCCACTTTAAATCTGTTGTTCAGCTGATTTTGGAATCCAGTAACGCATGGTACACGTTTTTCCAATTTACATTTACAGATATAATTTTTTGCAAAGAATATGATAAAGTCAAATATTTTGCCTGTTTTATAATGGTCGAAAATTACAATATTACAGGTGATCTTAGCATTGAAGAGATGTTTCTCTGCATTTTCACTCCGTAAATGTTCAACAGCTTTCCAGAAAGCTTGTACATGCTTACATTCCAAAAACAAGTGTTCGACTGACTCTCTTTCTTCATTACAAAAAGTGCAGTTCGTCGTGTTTGTTACCCCATAGCATTAAGAATAATGTTCGTACCAATAATTCTTTCAAGAGTTCTAATTTGCAACCATTTGAGTTGATATCGTTTATGTTGTGGATGTGGAGAAATACATTTTTTTTCAAGGGATTTCAGAATTTAGTTTCCGTTCCCACTATGTACAACAGTTTGGTTTCTGTTCATCATAAGTTAAAATGCTATAGTATTGTTTGACTCCTCTGCTTGCCTTGAAGATAATATTCACCTTTTCGGTATGTCGAGTCTGCAGTTGGTGATGGTGTTTAATTCAATCCCAGTTTTATTTATGTAACTTTTTATGGAGGAGATCCATCCGTTGTAAGTAACGAAATTTATGTTATAGTCAAGGTCAACAGTGAATTCTTCATATGTCATGAATGTTCCGTCTTTTTTAAGAAATGCATTACTGCAGATTTTCCTTACTCAATCAGCTTCCTTTGTTTGATCGTGACGTTACCTACTTTAATTTTGTCATTATAAAAACACAGGTTCCCACAGTAGTTCATTCACTGTCTGGGGTTCTACACATAAGCAAAATTCTTTGTTAGCCTTCACAACAAATAAATTACTTGAATAGTGAAAACCACCAACACTCAATAGGCATATAGCAAAATGTCGGTTTGTTGATAGAATTTTTACCAAGCTTAAAACCATAGGCCTACTCAACAAAGCCAAATGAACAGCTTGACGTTGAAGTGGACAAGGAACAAAGAGTAAGAGCTAAAGCAGAATGACTGGACCGCCAAAGGAATAAAATAAATTAATTATATCGCAGACCTGACGCGTTTCGACCTGTTGATCCTCTTCAGGCAAGACAAACAACTTTCACAACACAGACCAATGTGTCAGAATGTTTTCATTGTTTGGAATGTGTGGTTTGCCCTGTCCGAAGAAGACTAATAGGTCGGAACGCGTGGTGTTTGTTTTGTAATTTGTTTGTTCCAATTGTTTGGTGGATCAGCAATTCTATGTGTTGCTTTTTTGTGTTTTAATTTCCACTGTTGTTAGCCTATTTTAAACTCAAGGAGTAAGGGAACTAGACATCAGGAACATGGATGCTACGAGTAACGACAAGCACCTTGTTGAGTCGTCCTCTGCAACATCAAAGTGGAAACACCCTGGTGTATGTCAAACCTCTGTTGATACATGCGACAACTGCACAGAATTACTCCGATATTAACATTGTGGTCATTTATCCAAAATGGAAAAATGTATGCATAAGCAGAATTCTAGTAAAAAAAATGGCTACTTAACCGTCGTGCCCAAGGCACATTGTTAGATTAATTCATAAATTAAGGCTGAATACTTGGAACACTAAATATTCTCATGGTATTATTTGTGTTTGCAGATAAAGCATCTCTGTGCACCATCTTTTGTTTGAATGCTCAGTGTTGACCCTGCTCTCTCAGGAGAAAGGTATTGAGATAAATAACTTTGATGGTGTCAATACTGCCTTATATGGTTCATATGTTGATGAAATTGCCATGATTATTTCGCAGTTACAGGTTGCAAAATTTTTATAAAGATCGACAATTTTGTGTACGACCAGAGTATTTCATTCATGTAAATATGCATCTATCGGATGAGGGTTTGAAAGTACTAACGTGGAGTCAAGTGTGGAGTTTTGTTTTTTGTGTTGTTGTTGTTGTTGTTGTTGTTGTTGTTGTTGTTCTTTGATAAAAGTGTCTAATATCATTTGGCGATGAAAAGACATTAAATAAACCACTGAACTGACCTGAACATTGTGGTCAGCATTTAGGGAATTCGTACATAATTAAGGAAAAAAAAAAAATACTGAAAATATACCACACTAGTTAATATTCTCTGTAAGGATTACTCAGTGCTGTGATCCATCCCTCTCTGATTATTACGAACCTTGATAATATATCGCGTATCAGCTCTGATCTATTTCACTTTCCAGCCAATTTGATTTCTCAGATTCGCTAGGGTTTTGTTCTGAGCATACCTGAATACATCTCAGCACACATCTCGCCTTTTTTTTCAGGAGTAACGAGTTCTGTTAGTTCATTTAAAGCTAAGAGTTTCTGAATTCTATTAGTTTCTAATTCTAGTATCTGGATTCCGGTGGTTTCTAATTCTATTCGCTTTAAGTTTCTGAATTCTATTAGTTTATTCTGTTAGTTCATTTAAAACTCAGTTTTGATATTGCATACTTCCAAAGTGTATCGGTATGTTTCATTTGCAGAATCTACAAGCCACGGAAAAGATGTTTGACTTGTTTCAGTTTTGGTTAAGATATATTCATGCATGTGTTCCGAACATTGAGCGCCTAAATCTCTTGATTTCATTCTTGAGCGTCATTTTCTTTCATGTGAGATGGCTGCATCTACATTTGTTTCCAACCCTTGAGTGAAAAAACACACCGATAAATCTATTCGCCCATAATGCTCGGTGTTGACCAAGTTGAATGTGCAGAGAATCGGTTGGTAACCACAGCTTCTGTTGAGAGGGAAAATTCCATTGCACTTTTGCTTCATGTGTATTGCACCCTCCCACAATGCCTGACCGTGACCCACAAGACCGAATTGGACCTCTCCTGCACTCCTAGTAAATGTAGTGAATGGGTACAATGGTCGACTTGATTGTAGTGGGCACAGTGGCCAACTTGACTGTAGTGGGCACAGTAGTCAACTTGACTGTAGTGGGCACAGTGGTCAACTTGATTGTAGTGGGCACAGTGGCCAACTTGACTGTAGTGGGTACAGTGGTCAACATGATTGTAGTGTTACAATGGTCAACATGATTGTAGTGTTACAATGGTCAACATGATTGTAGTGGGTACAATGGGAAAGTTGATTGTAGTGGGTACAGTGGTCAACATGATTGTAGTGGGTACAATGGTCAACATGATTGTAGTGTTACAATGGTCAACATGATTGTAGTGGGTACAATGGGCAAGTTGATTGTAGTGGGTACAGTGGTCAACATGATTGTAGTGGTACAATGGTCAACATGATTGTAGTGGTACAAAGGTCAACATGATTGTAGTGGGTACAATGGTCAACATGATTGTAGTGTTACACAATGGTCAACATGATTGTAGTGTTACAATGGTCAACATGATTGTAGTGGTACAGTGGTCAACATGATTGTGTCAACATGATTGTAGTGTTACAATGGTCAACATGATTGTAGTGTTACAATGGTCAACATGATTGTAGCGGGTACAGTGGTCAAGATGATTGTAATGGTACAATGGTCAACATGATTGTAGTGGGTACAATGGTCAACATGATTGTAGTGGTACAAAGGTCAACATGATTGTAGTGGTACAAAGGTCAACATGATTGTAGTGGTACAATGGTCAACATGATTGTAATGGTACAATGGTCAACATGATTGTAGTGGTACAGTGGTCAACATGATTGTAGTGGTACAATGGTCAACATGATTGTAGTGGGTACAATGTTCAACATGATGTAGTGGTACAAAGGTCAACATGATTGTAGTGGGTACAATGGGCAAGTTGATTGTAGTGGGTACAGTGGTCAACATGATTGTAGTGGTACAATGGTCAACATGATTGTAGTGGTACAAAGGTCAACATGATTGTGTCAACATGATCAACATGTAGTGGTACAAAGGTCAACATGATTGTAGTGGGTACAATGGTCAACATGACTGTAGTGTTACAATGGTCAACATGATTGTAGTGTTACAATGGTCAACATGATTGTAGTGGGTACAGTGGTCAACATGATTGTGTCAACATGATTGTAGTGTTACAATGGTCAACATGATTGTAGTGTTACAAATGGTCAACATGATTGTAGTGGGTACAGTGGTCAAGATGATTGTAATGGTACAATGGTCAACATGATTGTAGTGGGTACAATGGTCAACATGATTGTAGTGGTACAAAGGTCAACATGATTGTAGTGGTACAAAGGTCAACATGATTGTAGTGGTACAATGGTCAACATGATTGTAATGGTACAATGGTCAACATGATTGTAGTGGTACAGTGGTCAACATGATGTAGTGGGTACAATGGTCAACATGATAGTAGTGGTACAGTGGTCAACATGATTGTAGTGGTACAAAGGTCAACATGATTGTAGTGGTACAATGGTCAACATGATTGTAGTGGTACAGTGGTCAACATGATTGTAGTGGGTACAGTGGTCAACATGATTGTAGTAGGCACAATGGTCAACATGATTGTAGTGGTACAGTGGTCAACATGATTGTAGTGATACAATGGTCAACATGATTGTAGTGGTACAGTGGTCAACATGATTGTAGTGGTACAATGGTCAACATGATTGTAGTGGTACAGTGGTCAACTGATTGTAGTGGGTACAATGGTCAACATGATTGTAGTGGTACAGTGGTCAACATGATTCTAGCGGTACAATGGTCAACATGATTGTAGTGGGCACAATGGTCAACATGATTGTAGTGGTACAATGGTCAACATGATTGTAGTGGTACAGTGGTCAACTGATTGTACTGGGTACAGTGGTCAACATGATTGTAGTGGTACAATGGTCAACATGATTGTAGTGGTACAATGGTCAACATGATTGTAGTGGTACAGTGGTCAACTGATTGTACTGGGTACAGTGGTCAACATGATTGTAGTGGTACATGGTCAACATGATTGTAGTGGTACAAAGGTCAACATGATTGTAGTGGTACAATGGTCAACATGATTGTAGTGGTACAAAGGTCAACATGATTGTAGTGGATACAGTGGTCAACATGATTGTAGTGGTACAAAGGTCAACATGATTGTAGTGGGCACAATGGTCAACATGATTGTAGTGGGCACAATGGTCAACATGATTGTAATGGTACAATGGTCAACATGATTGTAGTGGTACAGTGGTCAACATGATTGTAGTGGTACAATGGTCAACATGATTGTAGTGGGTACAGTGGTCAACATGATTGTAATGGTACAATGGTCAACATGATTGTAGTGGGCACAATGGTCAACATGATTGTAGTGGTACAATGGTCAACATGATTGTAGTAGTGCAAAGGTCAACATGATTGTAGTGGTACAATGGTCAACATGATTGTAGTGGGTACAGTGGTCAACATGATTATAGTGGTACAATGGTCAACATGATTGTAGTGGGTACACTGGTCAACATGATTGTAGTGGTACAGTGGTCAACATGATTGTAGTGGTACAATGGTCAACATGATTGTAGTGGTACAAAGGTCAACATGATTGTAGTGGGTACAAAGATCAACATGATTGTAGTGGTACAAAAGGTCAACATGATTGTAGTGGGTACAAAGGTCAACATGATTGTAATGGTACAATGGTCAACATGATTGTAGTGGTACAAAGGTCAACATGATTGTAGTGGTACAATGGTCAACATGATTGTAGTGGTACAGTGGTCAACATGAGTGTAGTGGTACAATGGTCACATGATTGTAGTGGTACAGTGGTCAACTGATTGTAGTAGTGGGTACAGTGGTCAACATGATTGTAGTGGTACAATGGTCAACGTGATTGTAGTGGTACAGTGGTCAACTGATTGTAGTGGGGGTACAGTGGTCAACATGATTGTAGTGGTACAATGGTCAACATGATTGTAGTGGTACAATGGTCAACATGATTGTAGTGTACAGTGGTCAACTGATTGTAGTGGGTACAGTGGTCAACATGATTGTAATGGTACAACGGTCAACATGATTGTAGTGGGTACAATGGTCAACATGACTGTAGTGGGTACAGTGGTCAACATGATTGTAGTGGGCACAGTGGTCAACATGATTGTAGTGGTACAGTGGTCAACATGATTGTAATTGTACAATGGTCAACATGATTGTAGTGGGTACAGTGGTCAACATGATTGTAATGGTACAATGGTCAACATGATTGTAGTGGGTACAATGGGCAAGTTGATTGTAGTGGGTACAGTGGTCAACATGATTGTAGTGGTACAAAGGTCAACATGATTGTAGTGTTACAATGGTCAACATGATTGTAGTGGTACAACGGTCAACATGATTGTAGTGTTACAAAGGTCAACATGATTGTAGTGGTGCAATGGTCAACATGATTGTAGTGGTACAAAGGTCAACATGATTGTTGTGGGTACTATGGTCAACATGATTGTTGTGGGTACAATGGTCAACATAATTGTAGTGGTACAATGGTCAACATGATTGTAGTGGTACAGAGGTCAACATGATTGTAGTGATACAATGGTCAACATGATTGTAGTGGTACAAAGGTCAACATGATTGTTGTGGGTACTATGGTCAACATGATTGTAGTGGTACAATGGTCAACATGATTGTAGTGGTACAAAGGTCAACATGATTGTTGTGGGTACAAAGGTCAACATGATTGTTGTGGGTACAAAGGTCAACATGATTGTTGTGGGTACAATGGTCAACATGATTGTAGTGGGTACAACGGTCAACATGATTGTAGTGGTACAAAGGTCAACATAATTGATGTGGGTACTATGGTCAACATGATTGTTGTGGGTACAATGGTCAACATGATTGTAGTGGGTACAACGGTCAACATGATTGTAGTGGTACAATGGTCAACATGATTGTAATGGTACTATAGTCAACATGATTGTAGTGGGTACAATGGGCAAGTTGATTGTAATGGTACTATAGTCAACATGATTTAGTGGGTACAATGGGCAAGTTGATTGTAATGGTACTATAGTCAACATGATTGTAGTGGGTACAATGGGCAAGTTGATTGTAATGGTACTATAGTCAACATGATTGTAGTGGGTACAATGGGCAAGTTGATTGTAATGGTACTATAGTCAACATGATTGTAGTGGGTACAATGGGCAAGTTGATTGTAATGGTACAATGGTCAACATGATTGTAGTGGGTACAATGGGCAAGGTGATTGTAATGGTACAATGGTCAACATGATTGTAGTGGGTACAATGGGCAAGTTGATTGTAATGGTACAATAGAGTCTGTCTGCTTCATACAGCACAGCGGTCTGTCTGTCTGCTTTATACTGAACAGCGGTGAGTCTGCTTCAGATTGTATAGCAGTCAGTCTGTGTCCTTCATATTGTATAGCAGTCAGTCTGTCTGCTTTATATTGTATAGCCATGAGTCAGTCTGCTTTATATTGTATAGCAGTCATATATTGTATAGCAATGAGTCAGTCTCTTTATATTGTATAGCAGTCAATCTGTCTGCTTTACATTGTGTAGCGATTAGTCAGTCCGCTTTATAATGTATAGCGATGAGTCAGTCCGCTTTATAATGTATAGCAATGAGTCAGTCCGCTTTATAATGTATAGCGATGAGTCAGTCCGATTTATATTGTATAGCGATGAGTCTGACTGCTGTATACTGCACAGTAGCGGGTCTGTCTGCTGCATACTGCACGGTGGTGAGTCTATTTTGGTGATTATTTCTGCTACACAGTGTATACTGATGAGTCTGTCTGCTTCGTATTTTGCAGCAGTGAGTCTATCTGCTTCGAATTATGCAGCAGTGACTGCTTCTTATTATGCAGCAGTGAGTCTGTCTGCTTCGTATTATGCAGCAGTGAGTCTGTCTGCTGCCTATTATGCAGCAGTGAGTCTCTCTGCTTCATATTATACAGCAGTGAGTCTGTCTGCTTCGTAATATACAGCAGTGAATCTGTCTGCTTCGTATTATGCATCAGTGAGTCTCTCTGCTTCGTTATTATCCAACAAGGAGTCTCTCTGCTTCGTTGTTATGCAGCAGTGAGTCTGTCTGTCTGCTTCGTATTTTCCAGCAGTGAGTCTCTCTGCTTCATTATTATCCAGCAGTGAGTCTGCTTCGTTATTATGCAGCAGTGAGTCTGTCTTCTTCCTATTATGCAGCAGTGAGTCTGTCTGCTTCGTATTATGCAGCAGTGAGTCTGTCTGCTTCACGCCGTAAAAAAAAAAAAAAAAAAAAACTCTCTCTCTGCTAAGTTAACAGGATGTAGGGGTGAGTCTGTCTGCTTCACATTGTATGGAGGAGAGTCTGTCTGCTTTGCATTGTATGCAGGAGAATCTGTCTGCTTCACATTGTATGCAGGAGAATCTGTCTGCTTCACATTGTATGCAGGAGAATCTGTCTGCTTCACATTATATGCAGGAGAATCTGTCTGCTTCACGTTGTATGCAGAGAGTCTGTCTGCTTCACATTGTATGCAGGACAGTCTGTCTGCTTCACATTGATGCAGGACAGTCTGTCTGCTTCACATTGTATGCAGGAGAATATGTCTGCTTCACATTGTATGCAGGAGAATATGTCTGCTTCACATTGTATGCAGGAGAGTATGTCTGCTTCACATTGTATGCAGGACAGTCTGTCTGCTTCACATTGTATGCAGGAGAGTCTGTCTGCTTCACATTGTATGCAGGAGAATATGTCTGCTTCACATTGTATGCAGGAGAATATGTCTGCTTCACATTGTACAGCAGCGAGTCTGCTTCACACTGAAGTGACTGGGTTCACTTTGCCAGAATAAAGGCAGTGCAGGGGGCTGAAATAGCTCAGTGGTAGAGCGCCGGACTCGTGATCCAAGGGTTGCGGGTTCGATTCACCGCTGGGCCGTTTCGGACAGTGGGATTTTTCCTTTCCCTTGGAGTTAACATGAGTTCTGACTCCATTTCCCTTACAAGTCCTTCGAATGAGACTAAGAAACCGAGGTTCCGTGTGTGAACGCACGCATAACATCTTGCACACACGTAAAATCCCATCACCAATTTTCGGAAGAGAAAGCCAGTTTGGATGTTGGTATGGATGACACGTTACACATAGCGTGCACCTTCCCCGAAGATGGAGTATGGCTGGCTTAATGGCGGGATAACAACGGTCATGCGCACAAAACTCCACTCCCTTTGTTGGGCAGATGGGATTGATACTCGCCTGTCCATATAGGGAGTGTCTGCAGGAGTATCAGCCTGCGTACGCAGAGGAAGAAGATGAGGCAGTACATAGCTTACCATCACCTGTTGTTATTCTTTCAGCTCGAGAAAAACAAACAAACAACAAAAACAAACAGACATCGAAACACTCTCATGCAGGCGTCTCTGTTTGTTTTTGTTTGCTTCTTTGTTTGTTTGTTTGTTTTTGTTTCTTTGTTTTTTATTACAAAAATAACTTCTTCATTAATGATGTCATCTTCTACACTTGAGGATCGATTTTTTAACTAAAACCTACTAAAGACTCCGTAAAAACACCGAGGTTCTGTGAGCTGGCTGGCTTTTAATTGACTTAATCGATCCAATCAGGCACTCAAACTATCTACCATGCAATCATTAAATAATGACATGCAGTAAACAAACATATGGGACTATGGTACGGCACATTCAGTCATCATGTCTCTCTCTCTCTCTCTCTCTCTCTCTCTCTCTCTCTCTCTCTCTCTCTCGTATCACATTGGAAAGTCTGCTACAAAACGATAACACTGAAGCCATAAGAGATTGCAATGTACATCTTCTATGCCTTAAAAACCAGAGAAACCCATATGTAATAGTAATACTGACGATATAGGAAGAATAGAAATTCTAAACAGAAAACAAACATATGTGACAATCAACGTTTCAATCAAATTCTTTGTCATGTTGAAATGTATGTTGCGTACTCCTGTGGACGGACCGAGGGCCCCACAATAAATGGCGCGGTCTGAAAGCGTGCGTCAAGCGTCTCTCTCTCTCTCTCTCTCTCTCTCTCTATATATATATATATATATATATATATATATATATATATATATATTAAGAAGCATTTATTTATTCCCCATTCACCCACTCAAGCACATACTGTCAGTTAGGCAGAATCATCTACCACTGCAGATATGAAGGCTTACCACCCCCCTATTTCTACAATCGGAGACATAAGAGCAAGCTTTGTTATAATTCAATATTTCTTGCAGTCATTGCAACACCTAGCTGCTCTGTAAGTTGCTGGAACGGTGCTCGGTACTTATCCTTGGAATTTATTGTTTCTTTGTAATTTAGTCCCTTGCGGATTCATTCCAAGAACTGGCCCTCAGCACTTGTGTCTTAAGAGGTTATCTTTTTATATTTTCTACTTTTCACAAGATAATGTAGCTTGTTTTGCTCTTTCATGATTTTCTTTTGCTTCTTAGGTGGCACCTTTAGTTAGTTTTTTGAAAACTCAACAAACATACTATGGTATTGCACACCAGCCTTTTTCTGGTATAGCATTCTTCTTAAAACCGAAAAGGCAGAGGAGTCAAATTACCACTTTCCGCGGTCACTGAGGAGAAACAATCAGGTTTCGAAATACCGGTATCTGACCAGGAGTTATATGTTAGTGAGCTTTCTCCCCATTGGAGATGGTCTCCCTCTTTGGAGACTATAAGCGTGCTGAAGGTTCATTTTGAGAAGCACCGAGGTTCTGTGAGCTGGCTGGCTTTTAATTGACTTAATCGATCCAATCAGGCACTCAAACTATCTACCATGCAATCATTAAATAATGACATGCAGTAAACAAACATATGGGACTATGGTACGTCACATTCAGTCATGTCTCTCTCTCTCTCTCTCTCTCTCTCTCTCTCTCTCTCTCGTGTATCACATTGGAAAGTCTGCTACAAAACGATAACACTGAAGCCATAAGAGATTGCAATGTACATCTTCTATGCCTTAAAAACCAGAGAAACCCATATGTAATAGTAATACTGACGATATAGGAAGAATAGAAATTCTAAACAGAAAACAAAAATATGTGACAATCAACGTTTCAATCAAATCCTTTGTCTTTCATCCACTTAATGGATGCGTTTTTGAGAGTGTGGCTCAAATTTCCTGACCAGCACTGCAGGTGCCTGTATCTCTCGGGCCTGGTTGACGCCGGGATATATTATGAAAGGAAGCGTAGAGTACAGCCCTGTCATGTAGTCTCAGACCGAAATGGAAATACGTGGCATCATCTTAATCATCCTCATTCTCATCGATCAGCATTTAAAAAAAAAAATTATTTTCTAGAGGCCCTTCATGCCCTGCTCTCATGGTGACCTCAGTTTCGATGTCCTCTCCACGTTTGTGGCCCTTAGTTAGGTTCCGTCGGGGTCACCGGTATTGGCGAGTCCACGGGGGCTGTCGTTGGACGGACGTGGTGGCGCCCTCCAAAGGGAGAGAGCTCACTCACGCCGGCTCCACGACTAAGCAATTATTGTCGTCAGTAGGGGGCTTAATAGGTGGTGTCCTGCGTATGTTAGAGATCAGAACAGACGCCACAGAACACCATCGAAGTGACTCGGCAGCAGTGCAGTGTCTCCTCCGGTGGGTTGCCTCTTGACGACTTGACATTGACTGCTCCCGGTGGATTGCCGGTGCCGGGGCTGCGGCGGGGCCGACCAGGCTGTGGATGTGGACGGGGTGTCGGAATGTGCGACATGGGTGCACTGCCTCTGAGGTGGCACAGAGGTTGGGACAGCAAAAACACACACACACACACACACACACACACACACACACAAACACACACAAGTTGCTGACAACACTTCAACACATCCCGAACCACAACTTGACACACTTTAAGTTCAAAGCCCCGGGGCAGATTACAGCCACCACGGAACATGAGCTCAAGGGAGAACTCATGAATGCAGTCCTCAACACAGCAGAACCAGCAGGCATCGACGTCAAATAATGTTAAACACACAAACCACTGTCTATTCCCACACCCTCACTTTACAAATTCTCCTGGATGTAGATGTGCCTTCTATCCATGTCTCCCAGTGTGTGTGTGTGTGTGTGTGTGTGTTGCTGCATGAATTCTTATTTTTGTTTTTCATTATTTTCTGGTGTGGCGTTTTCTTTTCCATTTCTTTAATCATTTAGTAATTTGATTCATTCATTTTTTTTAATTAGAAATTATCATTATATTTTATTTTTATATGCATTATATTTTCTTTTTATTTCTTATTTATGAAATTACTTTACTTTTCATTTCTTCTATTTAACTACATATACAAACTTCACACCCAAACAGACATGACACTGGCTGACTCAAGAAACTTTCGTTTAAAAGTGGTGAAATGAAATGGAAATTCCAGGCTGGCATTAAGTGAAGGTATCCAGACTAAAACTGGAAAAAAACACTATGAGAAAACCCGCCAGGACATGCATCTATCGCAGTTCACAAACATCAGACACTCTGGCTGGCTAGACAAGGCCTAGTAGCTGACCACTGGACCGATCAGATGTCATCAGTCAGTCATTCCCCTGACAAACTGGACCGATCAGATGTCATCAGTCAGTCAGTCCCCTGACAACTGGACCGATCAGATGTCATCAGAAACGTAAAGAATCCCATTTTTAAATAATAAAAAAAACTATAATCAATCCGCCAGACAAAGGGGACAAACAAATTACAAGATAAAACACGATGCACTTTGACCTCTTGGGTCTCCTTCAGACAAGAGAAACAACATTTACGGCAACGAAAAAGATGGAACAATCAAGTATCTTCGTGAATTCCCATCTCGAAGTTCTGCCTGCAGTCACTTTGAAATTAGCAAAGAATGCAGTCAAGAGTCAGGTTCGAACACAGCCAAAGACAACAAATGCAGTCAAGAGTCAGGTTCGAACACAGCCAAAGACAACAAAGGCAGTCAAGAGTCAGGTTCGAACACAGCCAAAGACAACGAAGGCAGGACAGGGAGGCGCCAAAATGAATGACCCCGATGGCGACGAAATCAAAAGGTTAAGGGAAGGACCATCTCCTGAGA
>JADBJO010013433.1:21120-31120 GCA_016801955.1 Conus betulinus | reverse complement strand
ACACGCACGCACACACACACATCTCCACCATACTGCCATCACTCCAGAGCTTGGAAGACACTGTCGGGAATTGCCAGAAGGCAAAACCAGCACAGAAACTCAGATTCAGGCGAAAAAAACCTTGGAACAAAGGAAGATATTTACACTAACGGTTTGGTCACCAAAGGTATGTCAGGCTGGGAGTACACAGAAGAGCAGCATGGCTGAACTATCCAGGAAGACAATGGTGCATCCAGGAACACAATGGTGCATCCAGAAACACAATGGTGCATCCAGGAAGACAATGGTGCATCCAGGAACACAATGGTGCATCCAGGAACACAATGGTGCATCCAGGAACACAATGGTGCATCCAGGAAGACAATGGTGCATCCAGGAAGACAATGGTGCATCCAGGAACACAATGGTGCATTCAGGAACACAATGGTGCATCCAGGAAGACAATGGTGCATCCAGGAAGACAATGGTGCATCCGGGAACACAATGGTGCATCCAGGAACACAATGGTGCATCCAGGAAGACAATGGTGCATCCAGGAAGACAATGGTGCATCCAGGAAGACAATGGTGCATCCAGGAACACAATGGTGCATCCAGGAAGACAATGGTGCATCCAGGAACACAATGGTGCATCCAGGAACACAATGGTGCATCAGGAAGACAATGGTACAAACAGTCTAACAACTTCAAGTCTGACAACGGAGGTAGAAGCAGTGACACAAGCACTCCACTGGCTTTCAGCCACAGGCCAGCTTAGCAATGAAAGCTATGATACTGACTGACTCTATGAACCGATCCGACGTGATAAGAAATGTAAAGAATCATTTCAACAATCAAGATCAATGCCGATATACTACAGGACATCTTTCAGAGCTCGACATCAAGAGAGAAAGAGGTTGCACATCCAGATTCAAAGGAAGAGCAAGAAACATCACCACCCGAACATATATTGCAAACATCACCACCCGAATACATATTGCAAACATCACCACCCGAACACATATTGCAAACATCACCACCCGAACACACATATTGCAAACATCTCCACTCGAACACATATTGCAAACATCTCCACCCGAACACATATGCAAACATCACCACCCGAACACATATTGCAAACATCACCACCCGAACACATATTGCAAACATCACCACCCGAACATATATTGCAAACATCTCCACCCGAACATACTGCAAACATCTCCACCCGAACACATATTGCAAACATCACCACCCGAACATATATTGCAAACATCACCACCCGAACACATATTGCAAACATCACCACCCGAACATATATTGCAAACATCACCACCCGAACACATATTGCAAACATCACCACCCGAACACATACTGCAAACATCACCACCCGAACACATATTGCAAACATCACCACCCGAACACATATTGCAAACATCTCCATCCGAGCACATATTGCAAACATCACCACCCGAACACATATTGCAAACATCACCACCCGAACACATATTGCAAACATCACCACCGAACACATATTGCAATACATCTCCAGGCCATCACTGCAAAGACACCTAGAGAATGGGGCCAGCTCATACTGGGTCTTTCCAACGGCAGACACAAGATTAATGACCCAACACGTCAACTGATGGAAGACTCGGAATCTCTCAGACGCCTTGTTCTAGTTTACAAGTGTGCATCAGTGAAGCGACGCAAGGGTGTAAAGTAAAGAGTCTATAGATATGGACATGTATGCGTTGGTGCATGTGTTAATCTATTACCCATGTCAATGTGTATGTGTGTGTGTGTGTGTGTGTGTGTGTGTGTGTGTGTGTGTGTGTGTGCGCGTGCGCGCGTGCGTGCGTGCGTGTGTGTGTGTGCGTGCACAATTTTAACATTTGAACATGAAGCCACACAAATTTGATTGAACATAGGATACGAGATTGGTAAACGACCATAATTCTATGTAGCCATCATAAAAGCCCTGGACTTAGAAAATTAGTAAACATCAATCCAAGGTGAGAAACATTCTTGTGAATACCATGTCCAGATGTTACTCATAAAAATCCTTTGGTTGGAAGTAATTCCTAGGTAGTAAAAGTTAAAACATTTGGATGGATATATTCAAATGTTACGTCAATCTGAACACGTATACAGATTTAGCAAACAGCTGAGAAATTGTAGTATACAATACTCATGGTTGTTTTAAGCCATGGGTACGAAAAGATACCTGTGGGAAATATGATACATTACCATGGTAACACTCTGGGAAATATTATACATGACCATGGTAACACTGTGGGAAATATGATACATGACTATGGTAACACTGTGGGAAATATGATACATGACCATGGTAACACTGTGGGAAATATGATACATGACCATGGTAACAGCTTTCAAATATTGTCTGGAATGAATGTGAATCATCTCGATTATGTAGGATGTGCTCAGGCAGACAGGAAGAAGAAGTGACGCTGCAACCAGCACCCGGCCTCTCTCCTCCAGAACCAAAGATCATGGTCGAGGACACGACCCTGAACAATGTTGACAGCTTCACCAACTTGGGAGCTGCTTGTCTTCAACGTGTGGCATGGATAAAGAAGGCTTTGGAACAGAATGTGGGGAGAGCGCAGCATCACTCTCAGTACCAAGCTGGCAGTCTACAATGCAGTTGTTGTCACCTCACTGCTCTACAGCTATGAGACCCTGGACACTGTACAGGAAACAACTGAAGACTCTGGATCAGCTCCACCTTCGCTGCCTGCGTAAGATCATGGGCATCTCCTGGGAGGACAGGATTTCCAACACACAAAAAGTGCTTCGCAGACCAAAGATGCCTGGTATCGAGGCGCTGATCATGAAAGTACAGCTGAGGTGGGTTGGACATGCGCCATGAATGGACGACACGCGAGTTCCAAATATGGTCTTCTTCTCTGAGCTGGCAGCTGGAACAAAGAACCCTGGGCGGCCACTCAAACGCTCAAAGACTGCCTGAAAGTATTACTGGCAACCTGTGGCATCCCGCTTCAGGGCTAGGAAACATTTGCCACAGATCGCAGTGCCTGGCGACTTACTGTCCACAAAGGAGTAAATAGCTTCGAAGAGAAGCTTTTGCAGGAATTGGGCCAGAAGCGCCAAGCCCCACAAAGAGAGGTGACCTGACCCTGTGACAGCTGTCGCATGCCCAGAGTGTGGGCGTATCTGTGTGTCCAGCTTTGGCTTGCGCTCACACATGCGGAGTCACTTTCGTCTTCCTCGACCAGGACGGACATCCATGATGATGATGATGATGTGTTCAGGCAATTAAAAGCAACGCCAGATACAAGAACATCAGATTTTAAAACATTCTGAAGAACAAAATAGCAAGGGGTCAGAAATGATAACCGTTATTATGAGATCGAAGGTGTACTAAAATCCATTTGTAAATAAAACAGAAACCCTTGATATTGAGCCTTTCGCAAAATGGGAAATTTGAGTTACGTATAGCTGTAGACTAGGAAACTGTATTTCAAAATGACACAAAGAACAGAGGGAACAAACTTCAATGGCTTCAATGAAGATTTTCATAAATTGTTGTCTTTAAGATGACATTAAAAAGAGGGTCTGAAAAATGACAAAAGATGCAGTGTACGTCGAATGGAAAGAGACTATGTGCAAGAATTCTGAGAGAAATTAGAAGAATGCCGAAAGAGAAGCGAGAAAGTTGTGTCAGATTGCCGTTTAATCTTCAGCTGATTTTGGTCAGAACAGACGGCAACACACAAAAGACCAATTGTTAGATCTTTTATCATGTGAGAAATTTTTTGTCCACATATGGGTAATTATAAGTGTTGGACAAAGATTGTAAGCATTTAAAAGTGAATTGAAATATGAAAACAATATACAAAATTATATGCCTATGATGGAAAGGCGTCATCATGATTTATAAAAGAAAAAAAAAGCTGTCACACAGCGCTCCACGTGCAACATAGACAATATAATGCATTCATTTAAATGATATACAGTAACAAATCTTACTTTTTCTTTTTCTTTTTTTTTTTTCATTTCTAAATAAAATTCTTATTTGCGTAAATACAATATATTATGAAAACACACGTACTTGAATATGTGTACAATAAATTTGTGCATCTATATGGTAAACTCTAGAAAATACACACATAATATGTTCTTCAGTGGAGCAAAACAGCTGCTGCTAACAGCAACGGAACTTAAGAAGTAGTGTATTTGATTTAGAACAATGTTGTCTATGTAGGTCAACCCCCTTCTTTGTTTAAAAGCATGTCAATGTTGTACGATTCAAACAGCTTATGTGTAGTTAACCGTCTTCTTTAAAGTTTACAGAAGCTTTTATGTCCATGTTGAATAAAAGGCTCGTAATATGCTCACTTACAGTAGAATTGATGTTGATCCAAACTGACAGATGCTAAACATTTTTCTTTTCCTCTTAAGCAGTTTTTTTATAAACACAACCAGCACTTACTTTTCATTTTCATGTGCATAATTATATAACCCTTGGCCAGGAATAAAATGAACTCGTATCCTTGGTCTGGTTTGCTGTTAAAATGTGTTCCAGAGGACAATTCATCATATAGTATATATTATGTGCATGAAACATGCTTCATCTATATTGTGTTCTAAGTTTGCCCCAAACTTCCTTACTATGTTGTGTTTGCCATACAAGGTTAAAGACTGACATTTCTTCTCTTCCTCAGAAACGGCAGTATTCATCATTCATGATTTTCATTTTAATAAGTGAATTCTTTGTCAGATTCTGATCTGAAACCATTTTAGTTTCACTTCTTTTAGTTCGCGAATTTCAGAAGAAGAAGAAAATAAATGTGTATATAGTTTCCAACTATGTTCGGCAGACATTATGGTATTACATTTTGCATAAAATGTCACTTTATTGTTCACTTTTGTGTTGATGTTGTAAACAAATAAAAAAAAAGGTTCTGCGATTGCTTCTTCTGCCTTCATAAACAGGAATGAATCTGCCTGGCGTAGTTTGTAGAAATATCCACAACTGGGTTATCTTTGACAGAATTACATTTTTAAACAGTTATTCTTTATGAAGGCGTAATTGATGTCTGTGTTTAAAAATCGATTAGTATTTGCATTTCTGACATGTTTTTCTTCATGGTTAAGTTCCTGGCGACTTCGTAATTCTATAGTAAACCACACCCAATATTTTGAATTTTGTTAGATTCCTCTCTATTTTTAAAAGAGGTGATCTCGCTTTATCTCTTTCCACTCCCGAGCTATATCTCCTGTGTTTTCTCTTCATTCGTAAACAAACCGGATCTGCGACCAGTGCTTTCCACGGTGTTAATCATGTTTCAGTTGAAACGACATCACGTCCATTCGTCATCTGTGTAACATCTGTAGACTGACCTATTGTTTGTTCATGGTCACAAATGAAATGCCTTTAAGCAGTGTTTTCTCATGAGTCATAATTCTTCGTACTTCTTAACAAAATGAAAATAAGTAAAGAGAAACACACGAACCTTGTCAAACATTGGCTTTGCATCTTGACCTACGTTGAACATTGTCTAGTCACACCAATGGCAGATTTGATATTTTGGGTAACTACAGCCATCCATTGACGTCGTTTTGGACTGAAATGAATGTTTTCAAGACTTTCAGCAAGAGATCCAGTTTACAGAGGCGAAAGGTTGTTTTCTTTTCTCTCTAAATCAGTGCTTCAATGAGCCAGATAAATTGTAATGATTTAGATAATGCATAAGATCGTAGAAAACCCGTTTATTGTCTCCCATATACCGGTTTCTTTTTTTTTTTTAATCCTCTTTAGTCTTCAGTTATGATGGTAGGAAGTACACTTTTAAGCCAACTTGCTCAGCAAGATAAACCAGATTTGTTTACCTTTTGATATTCACTTTTTTGCGATTTTTGTACTTACCATCTTTTCCATCATCATCATCATCATCATCATCATCATGATCGTCATCATCATTATCATCATCATCATTGTTGTTATTATTATTATCGTTATTATTATCATCATTATTATTAATGTTATCAGCAGCAGCAGCAGCATTACTACTACTACTACTACTACTACTATTAGTACTACATTATCATTATCGTTATTATCACCAGCAGCATCAGCATTACTTTGGAACATACATATTCATAAGTAATATATTTCAACCCATAATGTTGATGTCAATGGATATAGAACTACAATACCCCCCCCCCCCCCCCCCCCCCCCCCCCCCCCCCTTTCCCTTATTTTTACATTTTTTATTTAAACTTTAAATTCAACATTCTCATCAATAACATCGCTGCTCATATGAATTGTTTTGTTTGATACAAAATAGCATCCTCATTCAGCTCTATAACGATCTTCCAATTTTGGATCACAGCGAGTGTCCTGAAGAAAACATAGTGAATGCAGTTTTGGGTGTGAAATATCGAAAAAAGATCTGTTCTTTACTTATGTTAGATACACCTTGGCAGTTTAAGGATACGATGATAATTTTTGCAAGCGTAGAAGTCACACAATTGCGTGACTTACCATTCAGAATGTTGTTGTCTGTTGTACAGAATGCTATAACACAAATTGTGGACACAGACACAATAATTCACCGAGTAAATACGCGGCATACGACAGTACGACCTTCTTACAAACATACCTTCAATTAGAACAAAAATGTACATTTAGACCTAGTAGTGTACATTTTATGCACACACAAAAAGAAAGAAAGGTAAACGGTATGGAAACAGATTTGTTTTCTTATTGATATAATGCTAACTCACAAGAACTACTAAGACCGCATGATGTCTTCTCCTAATATATCTTCATGCTACTGGAGTTCAGCTTCAGTGAAATAAGTTGAGTTCAGAAGAAATGATACTGGTCAGACACGACACTGGAAAAAAAAAAACCCAACAAATACGATTTATTTTACCTTCTTGAGTGAGTGTGTGTGTGTGTGTGTGTGTGTGTGTGTGTGTGTGTCGCCACCAGCAAAATTTTGTCGTCCAAACTTGCTAGTCTGTATGATATGATCACTATTTTCATTCTGCACCAGGGCCACAAGTCTCGGCAAAAGCATGATGAAACATTTCGCATCAGGTTTTCCAACACAGGTAACAACACAACCCTGCAATCAACTCACGTGTCTCACAACTATTCGCCAACTGTCACTTTAAACACTTCCCGTCATGAGGACTGTATCACGGTCAGATTCAGTCAGATGGACTATTTGCCTTGGGACACCCCAGATAACATCGTCAGTGAGCACGTGGAGCAGGTTGTGCTGATATTCAGGAATTACGTGTTGGCGTTCTGTGCATTGATCGGCATACCTGCCAACGTCATCAACATGGCCGTGTTCTTCAAACAGAGTCTGAAGGACCGTGTCAACTTGTGTCTGTTTTTCACTGTCTCTGGCAGACGGAATTTATTTGGTGATATCCACTCTTGCTAATAGTGAAGTTATTTTTGCATCTCAGAATTATGGTCCCATACGCACCTTTCTCGTAAATACCAACCTTATTGCTGTCTATGGTTGTTTCCATGTTTCCCTAGTGATCTCAAACCATAATTGCATGTGAAAGATGTTTTTGTGTGCTCAATCCCCTCAAATATCAGACTTTGCTGCGTACTAAAACTATGGCTGTTATCATAGCAGCTGTGTACTTTGTGATCCTAGGTTTGACATACATCATGGGGTTCAGGTATCATATTGGCTGTATATATGACCCCGATGTTGGAACTGTGATCAGAACGATGGTCGTAAATGCATTCTATTCAAAGCATCAGCAGTTTATTGACATCCTTGATAGCGTTCTGTTTGGTGCTGGCCTGATGGGAACCACAATGACAGTCATTGTGGTAACAACGATAATTACGTCATTCAAACTACGTCAGGTGGTGACGTGGCGTGTAGAAACATCGTCATCCCTTTCTGCCCCGGAAGTGGCACTGACCAAGATGCTGATTGGTGCTTCTGTGCTGTTCATCGTTTGTACATTTCCTGGCTGTTTCGTGTTGTCTGCCTCTTCTTTCCCCAGGTGACTGCAGGGGGACGGAATCAGAATTTTACTACTTCTCTGTCTGTGGTTCATTGCTGCACTAGGATTTGTTAATTCTAGTTTCAACATCTTTGTGTATTACAAAATGGGTCACGGTATAGGGACACGTTGTGGACACTCTTCTGCAGGAGCAGACCAAGCAAGAAAAAGTGTGAGGTGTAACAAGTAAAATCAAAGTGTTTTGAGGACAACGATGCTACACACATACATATAATGCTTTGCAATATAATGCCACCTCAATTTGGCGATGGATTTGCTTTTTGTTGTGTTCCATTCACTTCATGCAGAGTGACAATGACTTCATCATTCCTGCATGATTTTCTACCTGTATATTGCCCATGGTGTCTGCAGTAGACGTTATCACCACTGTACCACTCAACTACATTGAGTACAGCACGTTCCTCATCAGGCTCAATATGAGACATTATCAGCTTCTCTTATTTCATCACTATCAATCTGCCCTACATGGATAATGCCAATATAGCGATGAACTATAGACCTAAGCCCATAGTTTGCAGTCCCCTTTTATTTTTGGTTGTCTTGGGAGCCCAAAATAAGCAACTGTGGTTAAAAAAAAAAAAAAAAAAGGAAATCATACAGGAATCAGCAAAATCATTATAGCAGACAGGGGAACTAATCGACTGCACTGAACCTGTCTTTAATGACAACTATTGCGTTTTGGGATAGGAGGAAACTGCCTATACCTTTGACAACATGAAGACTGGTCTCCTTCTGCTTTGAGGACATAGATATAAAGGCAGGAATGTCTGTCACATTGTTCTCATTTACTGAAACACCAAAAGTCTGATAGCAATGCTTTGACAAAACACAAATACCAAACTCTGATACCAATGCTGTGACAAACAAAATAAAACACCAAAACTCTCATAACAATGCTTTGACAAACAAAAACGTCAAAACTCAGATAGCAATGCTGTGTTAAACAAAAACACCAAACCTCAGATAGCAATGCTGTGACAAACAAAAAAACACAAAACTCTCATAGCAATGCTTTGACAAACAAAAACAAAGGCGTATGGCAGACGTGAATACTGTGAATGTTTTGAATTATGCATCTGGGTTTTGTTCAAGATGTACCATTTGATTTTCGTTTACTAGGTGATACTTCAGTCGACAATATAACTCTGGAAGCCTCTTCAAAGTCCTAACATCATGTCAAAAAATATCACCTATATCTGTGCACGTTTTTGCTGGTATTGACGCGCTCGTGTGTCTGTCGGCATGTGTGTGTGTGTGTGTGTGTGTGTATGTGTGTGTGTGTGTGTGTGGTGTGTGTGTGTGCTTCGAGTTAGAACTAGTCTTTCATCATGTTTCCGTAATATGCGCTTTCGGCTCTTGTCAGGTAAAGCTCTCTACAAAATGTCCTTTTACATTACGTTTTGCTGGAACTGAAGACTTAAATTGGTGACTCAAGTCGACCTTTCTTCTGTTTAGATCTTAGTCAACGAGACATTAGAGCCAGCTTTTGTAGTCACATTCATCAGCATCCTTCGTTCCTAAAGTGTTTGTCTGGCCTGAAGAAGACCAAACAGGTCAAAACGCGTCGTGTTTTGCCTTTTAATTTGTTTGTCTCTTTTATTCGAAGGAACTGTAAACCTTCTTTGTAAGTTTGCATGGACCAGACTGCAGTGGCACCTCTTTGATGAAACGGAAAAGGAAATGAAATACAGCTGAGAGGCTGTGCGAACTTTACTCCTATACCCTTTATCAAATCACTCAACGCACCTCTCTGTAGCTGGGCTTCGACACACACAAAGGCAAAGACAGAGGAAGATGTTATCAGTCTTCCAAGCCTGTTATGTTGGAGCACGGAAAATATCAATAACCACAACAACTAACTGCAGACAAATTACCGCCGGCATTGCTCGTGCCGCGATGTGTCCATGCGTTTGTGTCTTTCTGTATGCAAGATGTTTCATGTTCATAATGTAAACTTTCATAAC
>JADBJO010013433.1:0-11020 GCA_016801955.1 Conus betulinus | reverse complement strand
ATGTGTGTGTGTGTGTGGTGTTGTGTGTGTGTGTGTGTTGTGTACTAATTATTGGTTTTCGTGTTCGTGCTTGCTTGCTGTAAATAAAACAACAATAAAGGAACGCGCATTGTTGATAAATGCATCAATTCAACACACACGATGGTTTTCAGTGCTAAGTCTTTCTGCTATCAGACGCTGGAACTGTACAGTGTGCACTTCAAACCCAATGTGAGCACCATCTCTCAAACTGTGGTGCCTGCTGATTACGGTTTAAGGGTTCAATCCCCCTGGGCTGACTTCCTTCCAAGCTGTGTGGTCCAGCTGATGCGTGCTATGGTGTGAACCTCCACTAAACAACAAACGTCAGCAACAAGTAATTGCATGGTGACATATATATTGGAAAGCAGAAAATTATTTTCTTTTCTCTAAAACAAAATCACCGTACTTAATTCTAGACTCTGACAATAAGGTAAGACGCCAAGCTCTAAGCGCTTTACAATCAACACTCGTTACACAACGGGCTGCCTACCTGGGTAGTGCCGACTGAAGAGCTGCCAGCTGGCGCTTCATTCAGTCGTTTCCCGTGTCATCCAGTCAGTATCGTTCAAATCGATCACTCATTTTCCTTACTTCCTTCATTCTTTCCATTTCTCACTCAGGGTGCATGCTATGTGTAACGTGTCATCCATACCAACGGCCAAACTGGCCTACTCTTCCGAATGTTGTGATGGGGATTTTACGTGTGTGCAAGATGTTATGCGTGCGTTCACACACGGAACCTATGTTTATAGTCTCATTCAAAGGACTGTATGGGAAGTGTGTGTGTGTGTGTGTGTGTGTGTGTGTGTGTGTGTGTGTGTGTGTGTGTGTGTGTGTGCATACGTACATGTGTGCGTGGGCGTGTGTGTGTATATATGTCACAACCAAAAAAATCGGTCATGCAAACTTACCAATCTGTATGAAAATGATCAACATTTTTGTTCTGCATGAGGGCACAAGTCTCAGCAAAAGCATGATGAACATTTCGCATCAGGTTTCCAAACACAGGTAACGACACAGCCCTGCAACCAACTCACGTGTCTCACAACTATTCGCCAACTGCCACTTTAAACACTTCACATCATGAGGACTGTATCACGGTCAGACTCAGTCAGATGGACTATTTGCCTTGGGACAACCCAGATAACATCGTCAGTGAGCACGTGGAGCAGGTTGTGCTGAGATTCAGGAATTACGTGTTGGCGTTCTGTGCATTGATCGGCATACCTGCCAACGTCATCAACATGGCCGTGTTCTTCAAACAGAGTCTGAAGGACCGTGTCAACTTGTGTCTGTTTTCACTGTCTCTGGCAGACGGAATTTATTTGGTGTATCCACTCTTGCTAATAGTGAAGTTATTTTTGCATCTCAGAGTTATGGTCCCATACGCACCTTTCTCGTAAATACCAACCTTATTGCTGTCTATGCTTGTCTGTATGTTTCTCTAGTGATCTCAACCATAATTGCATGTGAAAGATGTTTTTGTGTGCTCAATCCCCTAAAGTACCAGACTTTGCTGCGTACTAAAACTATGGCTGTTATCATAGCAGCTGTGTACTTTGTGATCCTAGGTTTGTCTTCCATCATGGTGTTCAGGTATCATATTGGCTGTATATACGATTCTGTTACTGGAACTGTGATCAGAACGATGGTTGTAAATGCATTCTATTCAAAGCATCAGCAGTTTATTGACAGCCTTGATAGTGTTGTGTTTGGTGCTGGCCTGATGGGAACCACAATGATGGTCATTGTGGTAACAACGATAATTACGTCATTCAAACTACGTCAGGTGGTGACGTGGCGTGCAGACATATCGTCATCGCTCTCTGCCAGGGAAGTGGCACTGACCAAGATGCTGATTGGTGCTTCTGTGCTGTTCATCGTGTGTACATTTTCCTGGCTGTCTGTTTCGCGTTGCCCGTCTCTTCTTTCCCAGATGTCTGCAGGGGGACGGAATCAGAATTTCTACTTCTCCTGTCTGTGGTTCACTGCTGGACTGAGTTTTGTTAATTCTAGTTTGAACATCTTTGTGTATTACAAAATGGGGTCACGGTATAGGGACACGCTGTGGACACTCTTCTGCAGGAACAGACCAAGAAAGAAAAAGTGTGAGGTGTAACAAGTAAAATCAAGTGTTTTGAGGACAACGATGCTACACACATACATATAATGCTTTGCAATATATTGCCACCTCAATTTGGCGATGGATTTGCTTTTGTTGTGTTCCATTCACTTCATGCAGAGTGACAAGGATCTTCATCATTTCTGCATGATTTTCTACCTGTAGATTGTCCATGGAGTCTGCAGTAGACGTTATCACCACCGTACCACTCAACTAGATTGAGTACAGCACGTTCCTCATCAGGCTCAATATGAGACATTATCAGATTCTCTTATTTCATCACTGTCAACCTGCCCTAAATGGATAATGCAAATATAGCGATGAACTATAGACCTAAACCCATAGTTTGCAGTCTTGTTTTAGATTTGGTTGTCTTGGGAGCCCAAAATAAGCCCAACCAGTAGAAAAAAAAAGAAAGAAACTATACATGAATCAGCATGCAAAGTCATCATAGCAGACAGGGGAACTAATCTACTATCCTGATCATGCCTTTAATGACATCTGTCGCGTTTTCGGATAGGAGGAAATTGCCTATACCTTCTGACATCATGAAGACTGGTCTCCTTCCGCTTTGAGGACATAGAGATAAAGACAGGAATGCCTGTCACACTGTTCTCACTTACTGAAACACCAAAACTCTGATAGCAATGCTGTGACAAACAAAAACAAAGGTGTATTGGAGACGTGAATAGTATGAATGTGTTTATGACTGCTACTGTTAGAGTTTTCCTGTCACCGTTTGTTCATATTAAATTATGCATCTGGGTTTGGTTTAAGATGTCCCACTTGATTTTTGTTTATTAGAAGATATTTCAATTGACACTGGAACTCTGAAAGTCTCTTCGAAGTCCTGAAATCATGTCAAAAGACCAAGAAGCTTCTCAAAGTTTCCAAAAACTGCTTTGACTGGGTTACACTACGTCATGATCCTCAAAATTTCATTATGCTTCTGAACATAGTTCGCTATAATACATAATGACCCCCATTTTGTTTCACTTTAGAAAGTTCGATGTATGTTGATTGGCTATGCGACGTCATTATAATCGCACTTCATGGAACATTCTAATGTTGTTGATTGGCTGTTTAGATTGATTGTTAATCTTTTTCTAGAACTAAAGACTTCACCTTGTTACTAAAGTCAATCTTTCCTCTGTTTAGTTCTAAGTCAACGAGACATTAGAACCAGCTTTTGTCGTCACATCCGTGAGCGTCCTTTGTTCACTAATGTGTTTGTCTGGCCTGAAGAAGACCTAAGAGGTCGAAACGTGTCGTGTTTTGTCTTGTAATTTGTTTGTCTCTTTTATTCAGAGAAACAGTGAATCTTTTCAAGTTTGTTTGGACTTGACCACAGTCACACCTCTTACGGTAAAGGAAACTGAATATGCCTGACAGGCTGTGCGAACTTTACTCCTATACCTTTTTTCAAATCACTCAACACACTTCTCTGTAGGCTTACTAACCCCGCTTTGTCCTCGTCAACAAAGACCGTCTACTGCTTACACAGCGTTGCTGTCTTCAGAGCTTCGACACACACAAAGACAAAGACAGAGGAAGATGTTATCAGTCTTCCAAGCCTTGTTATGTTGGAGAACGAAAAATATCAATAACCACAACAACTAATTGCAGACAAATTACCGCTGGCATTGATCGTGTCGCGATGTGTCTATGCGTTTGTCTCTTTCTGTATGCAAGATGTTTCATGTTCATAATGTAAACTGTCACAACATACAAATTATTCTTTCTTCTCAGCCCCCCCCCCCCCCCCCCCCCCCCCCCCCCCCCCCCCCTCCTCTCTCTCTCTCTCTCTCTCTGAGTGATCTCCATTGAACATGGACGCGTCATTCTCAGCGCTGATTTGAATTTGTCATTTTTCACTTTTTTGGCGTGTTGAAAGTTTAGTTACTAATTTATATGTTCAAAAATTTTATTACCTGATTAATACGGAAGTACGGAAGATAGTGATAAAAAGATTTTGACTCAAGAGTGTTGAATGCAGAAAATCAGCAACTGTGACTGTGCTTGATTATTGTTGTGTGACAACTCTAGTACAGTGACAACCTCGTCTACACCTTCAGCAATTCACTGTCATCTTCTTGGTGTTGTGTGGTGTTAATTGAGGGAGTATTTGTCAGGGCAGAATTTTCTTGTTAAGAGAATGGACGAACAACAAGATGAAAAACTTTTACCTACGAACGATTCGATACAAACACCTTTCTTCTGCAGCCAAAAAGAACTCTGTGTGTGCAGAAACAGCCTAGTATATAGGTATTCTGCCATTGATAACGACGATAGTAAAGTGTACATTTCAGATTTTGACGTTTCAGGTGAGACTCTTACCTCCTTTCCAGCACTAGTAGACTTCCCTCCACCGTACTATTTTAAGCAAAACCGTAATAGGAATTGTATGTGGCTCATACAAACGTATCAAACTCAGCCTATATTTCAAATCACATGAAGGTGGCACTTTTATGTGTCAGGGTTGGACTGCTTGACATGGAGTAAAGAAGAATGTGAACCGTTGAGAAACTTTGTCACACGTTTTCATGGACACACATGACGAGAAGGAACTGGCCACCTGTCTGCTGGACACCCCTGTCACACCTTTATCCAGCCTCTGCCGGACCCCGTGTCCCTGAGACATCCCTGTGACCTGTCCCTGCCCCCGTTCTCCAATGCCCACACAGCCTCCCCTGCCCGGTCTGTGCACGGCCTGCTGCACTGCGAGGAGCCACACACAGCAAAGTCGTCGTTCTTCCTCCCACTCCTGTCATCCCCCCCCCCCCCCCCCCCCCCACACACACACACACACACACACTGCGGACACTGGCAGTCAGGGCACAGCCTCCAACGATGTCACCCCATGCTGCCACGAGTCACCCAGTCATCAACCACGCAAAAAAACATCGTCGACGCACGCTCTGTTTCACCCCGAAAAATCTTACAGAAAGAAAACTTTCAGCGTGTGTGTTCGTCCTCCTGTGTTAAGAGAGTAACTGAAATACATTGAAACTGCCATTGACACTATCTCTGATGCACAAAAGGAATCTCGGGAAGCAAAGACTTCTTTATTGAATGTGCTTTAAAAATGGAGTACGTGCCTTGATCCAAGATAAAATCGACTCTCTTCACTGATACATTGATACCCTCAATTAAAAAAAAAAACTTTCCTACTTACAAACAAAGACAGATCACCTTTCAAAAGAAATTCACTCCCTGAAAACACACCTTGGGACTTTACAGTCTGAAATTTTAAAAAAAAAGCTAAAGTGTCCTACGGTACCTCAGTTAGTCATGTCAGTGCACAAGCTGACTCTGACCAAAGGATTTCCCAATCTTATGACTGAACGCTCCCCTCAAATTCAAACTGTTCAGACAGCTACCGGCTTGACAAATGAGCATGATAGTCATTCACCAATAATCTCTCTGTCTGCCCAAATAGATAATGACAAAAACGAGCCCTGCTCAAGTTTGGCCTGTGAAAATGAATCTGAAGACGTAGTCTGTAGTTTACCGACAAACAATCCTTTCCAAATTCTGGCCGACGATGAACAAAAGACAGTGATCCTAATAGACCACTGACGCTCTCACACCAGGACATTTCCAACAAAACCCCCAACACTGACATGACAAAGGCACCCGTTAGTTCCTTATCTGACATCAAGGTTAATCACCCTTTGTCTGCCTTATGTGACAAAACAAACGACACTGTCAGTCCATCAGATGATTCCCAAGATAGCCATCCTTCTGTCACCTTACCTTCACACACCTCTATACTTCTTGTTGGGGATTCTGTACTGGAGTTTATCAACCCGTGGGGAATTTATGTACAAAGTATGTATTCCCGGCTGACTCATTTAACTAATTTGCTTCTCATCCTTTCTTCTTCGGATCAGATCAAGACTGTACTGGTGCATGTGGGGATAAACAGCTGTCCCGCTGGTCCCGTCTCTAAAGAATCTTGGACAAAATTAGTCAGTGCTGTTCAAACAGCTTTTCCAAGATCTTTTGTTGCAACGAGTTCTATTATTCCCGCTAGAGGGCGCCATAACTTGAATAATGTAATCTTTCTATCCAACAAAAAATCTGAGTCATGTCAGTAAAGAGATGAATGTTCTCTTCATAGACGATCATGATTCTTTCACAGCCTGGCATTGTACCGAAACCTGGCCTGCCCCAGAGCAAAAGGCACAGCAAAGCTTGCTGTGAATTTAAAGCATGCTGCGTGTCTAAACTGGAAAGAAGAATATCATTTTAAAAGATCTGTTAATAATCACCTAAATATCCAGTTTGATCCCCAAAATCAAGATCAGGAAATCACAGAACGGATTCAAAGTGTTAACAGTCGTTTTCCCCAGGTCCGAGATGGTCGTCCTATATGTCAGTGACCAGTGAAAATGTACAACAGCTGTATTCACAGGTCACTGATAATGGGGGATGCCCTAATTCCTCCTCTACCCATCATTTCCCGTCACCTCCCAAACAACGCTTGCAGCATGCAATGCCATTCCCCCATCAGCAAGTCCCTAATCGCCGCACACTTCCCTCTCCGGTCAATGTTGACCAGGGCATGAGTTCTCCTCCCTGCCAGTTCCCCTCTGAATATGTCGGTCAGAGGCCTGTATCTGGACAACATGCTCCACCCCGTCAGTTCCCTTATCCCCGGGCTTTCCGACAAGAAGTCTTTTTCCCCATCATCATGCCCCTCCCCTCCATCTCCCTCGTTCTGGGGACATAAGGATGATTCCGTCTCTCTCCAGGGAGCCCCGTCCCAGCCATTCCTCTATCCTGAAGCCCTCAGAGAGCTGTCCTCTCCCCACCACCATGGCCCTGCCCCTCAACTCTCTCACCTTAGAGACCTAAGACAGAAGTCTTTCCCCCAGCAACCGGCCTTTCCATACCTGTTTCCTCTCCCTGTTAGTGTTAATGAGAGAGCCCTGCAGTATCCTCAAATTCCAATGGGCTCCTATTCCGGTGTAAACAAACAGGAAATTAACCACATGCATCATACACACGCAAAGGATTTCTCCTCTGTTTCCCAGTCACGAAAAAAAGTTTTCCCAATGTTGAGAACACAGATTTTGCCAGCAGAATGTACAACAATCCTGAATTATTCCAATATCCATGTGCCGACCTCCCTGCCCAAGGTTCTAGCATTAAAGGGGATCTGCTTAATCCTTTTGCTGTGCAGCTAATAAACAATATGGCCTCTCAGATGCTAGCACAACAGCAAACTTTTAAAACCCAGCACCTCGTGTTTTCTTGTGTGGGGACAAGAACGTATGTATTTCTATGCCATTTGTTCATGTAACAGTGATGGATTTGCATGTAATATATACTATGGTATATTCATTGCGCTGATAGCGAGAAACAAATTAATCCTTTCCATTCCATTTCCCTCAGCCCTCATTCCCCTCTTTTGCCTTCTCTCCCTGCCATCCCCTTACTCGCCAGTATTCTTATCATAGTTGCTGCTAGTGAGTAGTGGGTTGGTGCTGATATATCAGCGATCTTAGAAAATTCCAGAATCCCTTTCATCTGTTTCGTTTTTCAGAATCACGACTGTACATTAGATTCTAATATAGCTACGCTATCATTTGAAGCACAGAAATAATGGGTTAAGATATTTGAATAACATGTTTTACATTGATGGTATTGCTTAATTGCATTTCTTTACTTGATGTATTGTGTGTATTCAAGTCTATTTGACGTTTTTTTCCCCGTTTGTCTTTGTACTTTACATGTATTTTCTCCCCCCCCCCTCCCCCGCCCCCCCCCACTCACACCCCAATACCCCCGCTTCCGCTCTCTCTCTCTCTCTCTCTCTCTCTCTCTCTCTCTCTCTCTCTCTCTCTCTCTCTCTCTCTCTCTCTCTCTCTCTCTCTCTCTCTCTCCCTCCGCTTCTCTCCATCCCCTCTCTCTCTCTCATCCCACCGCTTACTATGTATGTTTGCGTGTTGCTTGTTTGCGAAAGTGTATAAGTGTTTGGGTGGGTGTTTGGGGAGGGGGGTTTCCTGGGTGGGGATTGTTAAAGTGGAAGTGCGTTACGTTTCTTTGATGTTATTTCCGTTTTCTGTATTTTGAACTTTTTTGTATGTTCAGCCTCTTGTTTGTTTTTTTTTTTTTTTTGTTTTTTTTTGTTTTTTTTTGTTTGTTTGTTTTGTTTTGTCTATGGTTCATTTTTCATTTTACATTATTTTTTTTGTTTGTTTGTTCTCCTCTTGGGCGAGGTTTGTAAAAAAAAAAAAACCATGAACTTGCTTATCTATTACCCTCGATAAGAAAGAATTTGTCCTATCTTCTCTCTCTCTCTCTCTCTCTCTCTCTCTCTCTCTCTCTCTCCTCTCTGTGTGTGTGTGTGTGTGTGTGTGCGTGTGTGTGTGTGTGTGTGTGTGTGTGTGTGTATCTGACAAAATGCGAGAGCAAACGAGAGCGTATGTGTGCGCTCGCACACGTGTGTGTGTGTGTGTGTGTGTGTGTGTGTGTGTGTGTGTGTGTGTGTGTGTGTGTGTGTGTGTGAAAGAGAGAGAGGGGGGAGGGAGGGAGTGCACGCATATGTCTGTAAATGAGTTTAAATTCGCTTGTTGGCTTATTAACATCTATTTACTCTCGAAACGATTTCTGATAAAAGATTGTCCACACACGCATGTATGTGTATATCTATAGGTGAGTGAGTGAGTGAGTGTGTGTGTGTGTGTGTGTGTGTGTGTGTGTGTGTGTGTGTGTGTGTGTGTGCGTGCGTGTGTGTGTGTGTGTGTGTGTGTCTCCACCTGAAAGTTGTGGACCTACCTGGTTTGTGTAGTGCCTGTCTGTGGGAGGCGGTGTGTTTTGGTCTTCGTTGCGTCGTTTCGTTTGGGTTGTTCATTTTGTGTCTTGTGCGGGACGGTCTTCGTCTTGTTGCCGTGGCCTTGAGGCGGTGGTCTGGCGCTGTTCGCTGTGGTCCCTTTCTGGACTGTTGAACGGGCTGGAGCTGTCCCGTTGGGATTGCGGGGATCTCTGGTGGTCGGTTTGTGCGCCATTGTTGCTGTGTCGCCGTGGACTGTGCCGGGTCGTCGGCGTTTTTTCTTTTTCGAGTGGCCGGACTGGGTTTTTTTGTTGCTTGGCAACGCCGTCCGTCCTGCTGATGGAAGGGGAATCGGCCTCATCCCCTTCTGCCATTGGGGTGGCGGCGGCGCCGTTCTTCGTTCTCTGCTGACTGCTGTGCTGTAGGTGGGTCGTGCGTGGCTTGTGGCCGCGTGGGACCTGCTGAGACTGCCTGAAGCCCCTGGTTCTTGTTTATGACGTCTTTTGTTTTTCTCTACGTCTCACCGATACTGACGTCATTATCACAGCAAAATTTTCGTGTGTTATCGTGTTTGTCTTCATTACCAGGCTTTGTGTTACCTTGGTAACACCGCCTGTATGACAGACAAAATCGTTCTCATCCCTTTTGCCGTCCGGATGACCGCGGCGCTTCGCGTCCTCCGCGGACTGCTGTACATTCTGAAAACTGGTCTTACGACCTACTGAAACTTCGACAGCAGTCTCAACAAGTCTTTTTTTTTTTTTTTTTTTTTTTTTTTTTTTTTTTTTTTTTTTTTTTTCCCCTCTCGCAGATCTTGACGTCATTTACACAGTGGAATTTCGCGTGTGCTGGCGTGTTTTTTTTCTTTTTTTCTCGACATGCTGGATTCTCCCGTCTACAATCAAGTCAGTGTGTGGTGCCGTCTAACTTCTCCCCCACCTCTGCTATCTCTTAAAATCCCATTTGTGTCTTGCTATACCAAAATCAGATTCACTGACACTTCTCAAGCCTGTTAATTTGACTTGTACTTTTTTTTTTTTTAGATAGAGTAGATACAGGACAGCGCAGCACAACCAATTTTCCTAATTGATTATGTTTTTTATCTGAATAGTATTTACTCTAAAAGTCGACAGTCTGGTGCTGGATTATTTGAAACGACCTCTTTTGTTTAAAAATACTAAAATATATATATAAATCATTTCTATCCAGACTCATACCATGTACGCTGTTATTATTTCTATCAAACCCATACCATGTAGTACTAGTCATAATTAGTGATGGGTTCCCGTATACTATCACTGTAGTGTAGTGTTTGGTGCTTGACCTTCTGTTTGTTTGTTAGCTTGTTTGCTTCAAGTGTTGTTGTGTTGTTGTTATCGGTGGTGGTGGTGGTGGTGGTGTGGTGGTGTGTGTGTGTGTGTGTGTGTGTGTGTGTGTGTGTGTGTGTGTGTTTTTACTTCTGATCTAGTCACCTAAAGTAACTCCCTCCCAAACTCGCCCCTCCTTCATTTCCTACTCACCCCTACCCCTTTCCCCCACTGCATCCTTGCCCCCCATTCCCCTAGTTTCTATTTTTTCCCCAACAACAACAACAACAGCAAAAGGGGTCCTGCATGGCGTCTCCAAGCTCAGTGCAGTTATTAAATGAAAAGGAATTTGGTTGTCTGAATGATCTCAAAGTTTCAGAACTTAAAAGAATCTTAGTTGAAAATAATCTTCCTAAACATGGCAAGAAAAAGCATCTTATTAATAGAATAAAATCTAAGCTTAGTGAAGGAAAAAAAAAGTTTGTCCTGAAGAAGAATGTGCTGTTGATACCTCTTTAAAAACAGCAAAATCGTCACAATCTTGCTCTATTTTATCGCCAGATGTGTCATGCGTACATTCGTCCGCATCATCATCCCCTATCCCAGCAACTGTTGATGTGAACACATCTTCCACAAATCCAAACTGTTCTCCAAAGAAATCTTTTTCTTTTCGCTTTCCAGTACTTCTGGAAGATACAAAGAAAGGATCTGCCACACTGAGTGGTCTGGGCATTTTTGAGCAAAAAACTTTGGGTCAACTCCATCGGACCCATAGCCGGCCAGAAACAG
>JADBJO010013432.1:45000-50000 GCA_016801955.1 Conus betulinus | reverse complement strand
GGTTGTTTCTAAAAAAAAGTCCCAAGCCACTTGTTTTAACACTTGATGACACTCTTGTAAAGTCAAGGGGACAGAAAGTGACTGTGCACTCATTTCAGTTTTGGCTCCCTTTTTGGCAGATCTGTCAGCGAATTCATTGCCCAAAATTCCACAGTGGGAAGGGACCCAGAAAAAGTTAAATCGGTTCCCTTGCACATCAAAATATGAATTAAATAACATATTTCCTTTAAAATAAAGTTTTCAGAATTAGAACTGAAAAACTTGATAGATTGTAGTACTGACATTGAGTCGACACATAACAATACTTGCAAGATTGATTGCGGTAAATCAATTAAATATGTCAAAGCCATTAGTATAGCTATCATTTCGGCGACTAAGATAGATCGATTTTTTCCTATTGAATATGCTTTATCTACTTTAAGTGATGGAATAACAAAAGCAGATCCAGCGTCTTTGTTCTTTGTCAATGATCCATCCGTATATACCTTAAGATGGTTAGGATACTTGCTTTGCATATGCATCTTTGCTAAATATGACAAGATATGCGGATGATCAGCTTTTTTAGCATCTGTGTGATTAAGGTCAAATGTTGCCCTGTTTCTTTCCCAGCTTGGGATTGGATCAGTATGAGAAATCTTTGCCAAAGAGTCGAGGGTCAATTCAGTTTTCTGCAACAAATGGGCAGAATACGAACCAATAGTAGACAAGCAGGATATGTTTTTTTTCTCGTTTGGGGTAATCAGTAGATGGATTTAAAGAGATTTCTGTGTTCATTAACACCTTTCATAGCTGTACATTTCACAACATATTTTGCCAAAGTGAGTGTTCTGTATTCGTTTAAAGGCAAAACATCAATTTCCCGAATATGTCCCTACTGTAGAAGCATGTACAGGGATTCCCAAGCATAATTTAAAAAAGCCTTGCTATCGACACTTTGCAGTTTTTGCAACAAATATTTAGGAGCACAAAGAAAACTTCTTGAGCATACGACAGCTTAGAACGAACGAGTGATATTGCCAGATGTTTCAATGTTTTTACATCCTGGCACCAGCTTTGCTTGCTTAAGATTTTCAAAAAATTTAAACTTTTCCTAGCCTGGTTTAAGAGATAATCAATGTGAACTTTCCATGGCAATTTAGATGTGAAGTAAACTCCTAAGAATTTTACTGAGTGGACATACTGAAGTGTTATTCCATCAAGTCTAAAAGACGGCAGATCAACACGATCATTACCATTATTGAATAACACTATATACGTTTTTTTCATGGGAAAGTTTCAGTCCATTTTCAAACAAGTACTTACTAAGATTATGTAGCTCTGCCTGATACATTTTTTTGTAATGGTTGATTGATCGTTTTGGCGTGTTCTTTCTTAGAGTAGCATTTATCCACATACACAGATCATCAGCATACTGCACAACGGTAGCATTTGTAGTTACGTGTGTGTGTGTGTGTGTGTGTGTGTGTGTGTGTGTGTGTGTGTGTGTGTGTGTGTGTGTGTGTGTGTGTAAGTGTGTGTGTGTGTGTGTGTGTGTGTGTGTGTGTGTGTGTGTGTGTAAGTGTGTGTGTGTGTGTGTGTGTGTGTGTGTGTGTGTGTGTGTGTGTGTGTGTGCGCGTGTGCGTGCGTAAGTGCCTGTGTGTGTGTGTGTGTGTGTGTGTGTGTGTGTGTGTGTGTGTGTGTGTGTGTGTGCGTGCGTTTGTGTGCGTGCGTGCGTGCGTGCGTGCGTGCGTGCGTGCGTGCGTGCGTGCGTGCGTGTGTGTGTGTGTGTGTGTGTGTGTGTGTGTGTGTGTGTGTATGTGTGTGTGTGTGTGTACGCGCTCGCACATGGAGACGTCGTTGGCAAGGTGGGCATGAATGGGAGAAAGGGGAGAAGAATTAGGAGGGAGGGGTGGGGGTGGGGGGGGGGGGTGGGGGGGTGGGGGGGGAGGGGGCTGCGTGGGGTGAGAAACAAACGTAATGTAATTCAGCTAATTCAGTTTTTCCCATTTTTATTTTTTCAATGATAGGCTCTAGCAGAACAAACATCATACACAATGATTAGTGACAATCATTGCTAAATATTTTTATTCAGCTGCTGCAAATGCTAGCTAACCCAGACCTTACTGAATAATGATCAAGGGCGTGTTGCTAGCAGTCATGGTGGTAGATAGACGAAATCTGGCAGACCAGTTAGTAATAGTGTATCTGGTAGACCAATTAGTAATAGTGTATCTGGTAGACCAATTATTAATAGTGAAATCTCGAGAGTTACAGGCGCAAATAAAGTACCAACCATGATTACATATGATTTGCTTTCGTTTCGTCCCAGCAGATATAGTTGGTAGCAGAATCAAACTTGCCACATCAATGGTTAATGATAAAAGTTTCCACTTTTCACTTCATTGCTCAGATATGTGTGTTTTGCTATCAGCTTTGTGATTCCACTGTTTGATGTCATATAATTGAGCGTATACTCCTCCTATCACTTAGTCGTTGTCATGTGTTTGAAGCTGTTGTGTGTTGAGAGTATAAGGTTGGTGACGTGTGTTTGTTGAACACGGTTGTTACAATCTTTAAAGTGTCCTCGTTGATACATGTGAAGACACAGGTTCTCTAATTCTCAAGATGGTCACGCCAACATCTGGGCTCGTCAGTTTAAGAACCAATCACACTTACCGTTCTGAGACCTCGACACTACCGTAGCTGTGCCTGTCAACAAGACGGTCATGGTCAGTTACAGGGAACATACTCCAATGCTAGTTTATGTAAGTCTGTATCGTCACTTCATGAGTTTGTATGCCAGAGGTCCTGACACAATATTCAGACTCAAGCGTGTTCTTGTATGGAACAGGTACGTGCATGCGGGATCAGATTTTGCCCACCTGTTTCAAGCCGTGCGATTCGGAGTAAAGATACGCGTGGAATCGGCCTTGAGCGCAACATGCTGTCAGGTTTTCTTTTCATTTCTCTCAGAGATGGAGAGACCTCTGAATTTATCCCAAGGGCTTTGGAACTGTTCCACGAAGCATTACGCCAGCTTCCATCACCACCTGGCCTGTAACCTGAAGACAGAGTGTGAGGATGGACGGGATGAAACAGGCGTCTGCCCCTACAGCAGTCCTCAGTGCAACGGACTGATTGCAATGTGTAGCCATTGCTACAAACTTGTTCCTAGTCTGAGAGGATTTTGTCAGTAGCAAAAGAGATTTTAACGAAAGGGCTCATGAGTATTGTAACTCAATACAAGGGAAACTGAATTTTCCTCTATGTGCTTATAACTGGTATGCTGTAATCAGAAAGAAAATCAAGTATCACCCCTATCGGCTGCTTCAGCTTTGGGTTGGCTTGTACACTGAGGATGCGTCCCTGCCTATGATGTACAGGCGTGCCCTGGTGAACAATGGCATGGTGATTCTGCATCATTCATGGAATACCTATGTGGCTAATCGTAAAACATCGAGGGGCTGTGCCAGAACATATGTACCCAAACCATTAGAACCTACCCCACATTTATCTTCCGAACTGTGTGTGTCCAAAAATTTCTTTGGCTCTTTCCTACGGGACGATGTGTGAATTCAAAATTAATCACACATCAACAAACCATTATCGTTCAAAGGAAGTATCAATAAGCAACGTCTCATTTCCACAACTATCAGGACACCAGCACATGACAGAATGCCCTGAAGGTTATGTGATGCCTACCTTTCTTCTCTGTGGGTCTGTCCAGTACAGAAGGTGTGGTCAACGACAAACCTCCGCCTGCATTTTTTCTACAAGAGCGTCCAGTACATACACATTTTGAACCATCTGGCCATCAGAGTCTCTCTGTTCCCACGTACATTTGTAGTGAGGATATCACACGAATATCATACACTTTGGGTGTGTGCGATTTTATAACTGACTGTCATGATAAGAGCGACGAGTTCTTCTCTGCAAGCATCCTTCTTGCCGCGGGGCGTTCAGGTGTCACAATGGCCAGTGCCTACCCTATGAAAACACATGTGACAGCATGTTCCACTGCCTGGATGAGTCAGATGAAGAGAACTGTGCAGACGTCAGAAGAATCAGGATGGTGCAACAGAGTGCGTTGCCACCCCCTACCCTTGTCAGTTTTGATGGCATTGCGCAATTCATCGCTACCCCGATGAAATCCAATGAGTCTTGTCCTGAGAGCCACTACCGTTGTCCTGGTGACTTCAATGATTGTCTGCCTGTCTACACCCGCTGCAATGGACTGTACGACTGCATCGAGCACCAAGATGAACAGAAATGTGAAGAAGTGAAATGTCCAGGCTTCTTTCGGTGCAGACGTTCAGCACTATGTTTACATAGTGACCAGGTATGTGATGGCTGGCCTCACTGCCCAATGCATGACGATGAACTGTCCTGTGGCGTTACATGTCCTGTAGATTGTCTTTGTCAGGGTTATACCTTTCTGTGTCCTCAGCCTTTCTCTGCTGAACTCTTTCCTCAGCTCCGATACCTGGATGCCACAGGGTCAGGTTTGTCACTGGAGGATGTGAGGAACAACACCCTCCTCATTGCTGTGGTCCTTGCACGGTGTTCTTTGACGTTTCTGCCTAGAATTCACTTGCTGAACGTCAGGCTTTGGATATCAGTGGTAATCAACTCCATCACGTCAATCTGTCTTCCGTCCTCGCTTTAGAGAGTCTGCAAACACTGTCTTTGAGCGACAATCCTCTGTCCTCTCTCTTCACCGGTCTCCCCTCTGTTCATCAACCCGGCGCACTGACCACGTTGAACCTGGCCCACACTGCCCTGACTGTGCTGGACACAACAGTCCTGACCTCGTTCCCTTTCCTCCAGACACTGAATTTAACTTTCACAGCCATTCACACCATTGGCCTGGTAGGGTTCCAGACTACACCTCAATTACATGAACTCTACATGGATCACAGCCCCATTAAAATATTTTTCCGCCTGATGTCTTCAAAGGTCTGTCCAGTGCACGCTTCATATCCACAGAAAACTACAAGCTTTGCTGTCCTGAAACACTTCCT
>JADBJO010013432.1:5000-40000 GCA_016801955.1 Conus betulinus | reverse complement strand
GCTTAGATATCGAAGAAAATATTTCACAACCGTTTCACAACTTCAACTTCGAAAGGGTCGAAAGATGGTCTTGGGAAATGTACGTGGATCCGATTTATCAAGTTCACAATACCACAGACACAACCTCTGTGATCACAGTATAAACTAATTTTCAACTTATCTTGAACCATTTTAAGAAGACTGTCTAGTTTACGGTCTAGGGCATTTCTCCTTTCTGCTTTCTGAAGCAATCCCATTGGTGTTTGTGTTGCATTCGGTCGTCAGAAAGGTGACGTCACTCTGTCACCATTGTGAGCTGCTCTACTAAAATCATCGTTGTCCTCCGCGAATCAGGTACACCAGGTTACGAGAACGAAATTAGATTGATCTGTTTAAACTTTCCCTAAATTCTGTAATAAGTTTCACCAGCTTAAGATTTCTACTGCTGAGTAAGGCAAGTGAATAAGACACAGTTAACTCTTGCAAAGACCTTTGGGTAAGCAAACTCTTACACCACTTAGAAACACACCAGCTTCGATGTCCACAATGTTAAACGGTTTTGTTATACGTGAACATGTTTTTATCGAACCTTCCAGACCACGTTTTTGCATGTGCTTGTTTAAAATTTGTATTTAAAGAAAGAGGATCTAATTAGTAGATCTGTAGCACGGAATTGAGAACGCAAATGGATAACTCGTTATCCGGAACAAAAACGATCAAGGCGAACATTGGGATAAGGGTGTGTGAAAAAAGTCATAAATGCAAATCCCTAATACCATGTGCACCAACCGCTAAAGACACAGACACTTCAGATTTGTCCGAATTGTCCGATTAGTCAATGCAAACAAAATGTTTTTGGACTGTCACATTTTGATGTTTAATTTTATCCATACCATCCTCGCTTTGATTATATTCATTGTAGATTGTTAGCACCCTGCTGTCATCCGACTTACATCAGAACAATTCAATCGTTTGCCAACAGTTCAAAACAGTGCAGTGAGGTTCTTGAGAAAAAAAAAAAAGACCTACTACCACCACCTCCCCCCACTCCCTACCACCAGGAAGAAAAAGAAAGCGACCTGTAAAATGCATATGACAGTACGAGATCTACCCTACCATTCCCACGTTTCAGTGGGTTACTTTGGCCATATTTATCTGCCTCGTTCGGCACAGATTATTCTTTCCGTTCAGTTCGTTCTTCCATGAAACGCACTTGCTACTGTCATGAATGCAAATTGAAAAGCACTGATTTTTTTTTTCTCTGGGACACATTGAAAAAGATCTCATTGCTGTCCCGTATGCACAATATCTCATCCCAGTCCAAATTTAAGGATAATTTTTAAACGACTAAGAAATGTACTGAGCTATGTTGCAAGCTGCGCACGCGCGCGCGCGCGCGCGCGCGTGTGTGTGTATGTGTGTGTGTGTGTGTGTGTGTGTGTGTGTGTGTGTGTGTGTGTGTGTGTGTGTGTGTGTGAGAGAGAGAGAAGAGAGAGAGAGAGACAACCTGAAGGTCATCATTAGACATCAAAGTACTTATTTTTCAATGAGGCAGCATCGTATATATCCATTTTGTTTATGATACGTTTTTTTAAAACGTATTCCTGATTTTATCGTAACGTTTACAAGAGTCTAAGAAATGTACCTCGTCTTCTATTATATTGCAAATTGTACATTTCCTGTCTTCACGCTTAATATGGGATATCTACCTCTTTCTATTGCGAGGTCATGTGCGCTAATTCTTAATTTACAAAGTTCTTTCCTGTAATGTTTATTTGTGCATTTGATGAGGTACGGTTCAAGCCTATATTTATTACTGATGTCATTATAAAATTTTAACCTTGGTGCCTTTCTTTTTCTTTTTCCCAAAAGTGTATGTATTCAGTTTGTAACTTTCTCTCTATTGCATAACGCAATCTTTGAGGGTTAAGTGTACTTTGGTTATTCCATACATGTGTCATTCCAATATTACTTAAGATCATCTTTACAAAAGATTTCCATGAAGATGATGGTCGATTCTCTTCGTAAACTAATTGAGGGACTGGACTGGTTTAAAGGCAGATAAAGGTGAGGGCGCAGGTGGCACCACATCGGACAAAGGCAGATAAAGGTGAGGGCGCAGATGGCACCACATCGGACAAAGGCAGATAAAGGTGAGGGCGCAGATGGCACCACATCGTACAAAGGCAGATAAAGGTGAGGGCGCAGATGGCTCCACATCGGACAAAGGCAGATAAAGGTGAGGGCACAGGTGGCACCACATCGGACAAAGGCAGATAAAGGTGAGGGCGCAGGTGGCACCACATCGGACAAAGGCAGATAAATGTGAGTGCACAGGTGGCACCACATCGGACAAAGGTACTGATCTGGCTGCCTGCTGTCCTTCTACGAACCGACCATGCTGTCAGTCCATTCTTCCTGGTTGTTGTGTGTCTACACCGCTAAACTGACCTCCCTGACTGTTACCCTGGAAATGGTGTCTGATTATTTTTTTACATCATGGCCATTTTTTTTTCTTTTTTCTTTAAAAACACCTTTTCTTCTTATCTCAGACATTGGCGTCTGCACTATTGCACATCCTTTGCTCTCTTAGAACCACGATGACAATGATGTTGGTCTTGCTTGAACAAAGCTACTGGTTGATAATAATAATGTTCGTCCTTCGATTTCGAAGATGACCATGACTTCAAGCTCAGATGGAAGATCGCTGAGTGTGGGTCAGCAGATGGCTGGTGAGGATGTGGGTGGGTGCTACACTGGAGGTGGGGGTAGCCCTGGCCTTGCGCCGGCTCGCTTTCTCTCAGCTACTGCTGTGCGTCTCTTCTCTGATATATATGCACCCTTTGTGATGCTGCTTCGCCAGGCTGGGCGGTCCATGGCAAGCGACTCCCAGGTGTCGAGGCTGATGTTCAGGCCATTGAGGGATACTTTGAGGCAGTCCTTGAAACGTTTCTTCTGCTCTGCCCCCAACTTTGCGCTTGCCTTGCCCTGACTCCTTTCTCCGTACAGCAGTTGTTTCGGCAGTCGACTGTCTGGCATTCTGACGATGTGGTCATCCCATCTGGCTCGGGATTTCTGAAGGAGAGTGTAGATGCTGGGGATGCTGGCCCTTTCCAAGACCTCAGTGTCTGGGACTTTGTCCTGCCACTTGATGTGTAGGAGTCTGCGGAGACAGCTGAGCTGAAAATGGTTAAGCTGTTTGGCATGTCTGCTGTAGAGACAGTCCAGGTCTCACTGGCATAGAGGAGAGTGGTTAGTACCACTGCATGGTATAGACCTGCTTGGTGGTAAGGCCTAGTCCTCTTCGCTCCGAGACATTTCACGGAGTCTCCCAAACACAGAGCTGGTTTTGGCAGTCCTGTTCCTGACCTCTGCATCAATGTTCACAGCTCGTGAGAGTGTGCTGCCCAGATAGGTGAAGTTGTCAACTGCCTGTAAGTTCTGTCCCTTTACCGTGATGTGTGGTTCCTAGCAGGGTTTACGTGGCGGAGGCTGATGTATCATTTCGGTCTCTTTTGGTGCTGATGGTGAGACCGAAGTTGTCGCAGGCTCGTGAGAGGCAGTCCATTTCGTGCTGCATCATCTGCTCTGTGCTGGCATTGAGGGCGCAGTCATCAGCAACTAGAAGTCCCTGATGATGGTCTCTTTTACCTTTGTAGCCGTCTGCAGTCGCCTGAGGTTGAACAGCCCACCGTCAGTTCTGTATCTGACGTGTATACCACCCTGGCAGTTACTAAAGGCATCAGTCAGCATGGCGGAGAAGACCATACTGAAGAGTGTAGGGGCTAGAACGCAGCCTTGCTTTACGCCGTTGGTCACTGGAAAGGCTTCTGACTCGTCTCCATCATCCAGTGCTTTCACCATCATGCCGTCGTGGAACTGTCGGACGGTCGTAGTGAAGTTGCTGGGACAGCCAAATTTCTCCATGATCTTCCACAAGCCATCTGTGCTAACCGTATCGAAGGCCTCGGTCAGATCGACAAAGGTCACGAACAGATCGCTCTGCTGCTCTTGGCATTTTCCTTGAGCTGTCGCGCTGCAAATAGCTTGCCAAGGAATCCACAATCGACGAACTGTCAAAAATGGTTCCGCTTCTTTACGGACCTAAGATCAGAATCACAGACACACGTCATGGATCTGTGGCAAACAACGATACATATACAAAGCAACAACAAACCTAGCCACATCCCTCCAGAATTTACAGCAACACCAACAGAGCAGTAGTAGCAGCAACAACAACAGCAACAGCAGCAGCAACTACAACAACAACCACATCAGCAACAACAACCACATCAAACAACAACAACCACATCATCAACAACAACAACAACAACAACGACGACAAATCCATGGCATCTACCTCCAGAAACCATAATAAGCAAGGCAAGCAGTGTTGCAGATTGCATACTAGCTACTCCTGCAGGTTCAAATTCTGGCAGCAGCAGGAAAACAGAGGGTGGAGCGGGGGCAGGAGGAAGGGGGATGGGGGCGTTCGGGGGGGGGGGGGGGGGGGGAGATTTGGCCATAGAAGGACATCTGGATTTATGACGACCTTGGCCTGAACCTCTTAGGAAAGACTTGGGGGGGGGGGGGGGGGGGGGGTTCTTCTCTGAAGACCCTCTGTTGTCAAGCTCCACCAATAGGTTCTTCATACTTCAGACCGGACAATGGCGTTGCTCTTACAAGACTCAGATGTGATGACAGTCATGATCATGGGGTCACACGTCTGGGCAGTGAAGTCAATGATCACTGTGGCGTCACATGACTAAAAAAAAGGATGATGGTCATGATCATGAGATCATACGACCGAGCAGTGATGTCAGCCAATGTAATGACGTTACATGACTGGAAAGTGACGGCGGTGATAACAGTAATAACACATGATTGAGCTGTGACGTCAATGATGATTGTAAAGTGACACGTCTGATTGGCAACGAGGATGATGATTGTTGTGATGATAATGGTGGTGATGGTGTTGAAGAAGAAGAAGAAGAAGAAGAAAGAAGAAGAAGAAGGAGGAGGAGGAGGAGGAGGAGGAGGAGGAGGAGGAGAAAGAAGAAGAAGAAGAAGAAGAAGAAGAAGAAGAAGAAAAGAAAAGAGAAGAAGAAGAAGAAGATGATGATGATGATGATGATGATGATGATGATAATGATGTTGATGATGATGATGGTATTAACACGATGGCGTTGCATAACGGGGTACAGATGTCAACCATGCTGATCTTTGGTGGTTTAGGGGTTATGGTCACACTGCATCCTGATCTTTAGACCACCGACGTCATACGATTATCGAGCTTTGAGTTGTGAGCGGTGAGTGTCCACACCAAAAGCGATGACAACCGAACGTTCGCTAACCATCCGCTCACGTAAATCTCTGTGGCAGCCAATTTGTCCCTAGTGTAGCTGGCTAAAGTCTGCATGGTGGCGTGTATGGTAATCACTTTTCAGGCAGAACCTTTGCTATCATTTCTGGCTACTAGATAGCAACTAGTCTGCTTCAGAAAGAGTGTAACACACACACACACACACACACACACACACACACACACACACACACACACACACACGCATATATATATATATATATATATATATCTGTTACAACAAACAAAACTGAAAGAAGAGGTATGCCCATAAGGACTCCAAAGAATACTAGTCACAACAAGTTACGGGCTACAGGTCGATTCCGACCACTGCAAGAAAGATATGTGTATAAAAATGTTGTGACAAATGGACCAGTAGATCAGGTTACAAGTGCAGCCTATCCATCAACGAAAGCACGTGCATCACACGTTCATTCGCATTCACTTTATGCATTGAATGAAAGCCTTGTGAACATCAGTGATATTCGTGAATTTTGGTGTCAAATTTCGGCAGGATTAGAGGACAAAAATAGCAAAACGTACATGCACGTTCAGGTTAAAGTTAACTGTTGTCAGCATTAGCTAGCCAGGGATGGTATAAAAGTCACGAAAATCTGGCCTCCTACAAGCATGCCTCCGAGAACAAACCTTTGCACCCTGGACTGCGGACGCGCCCTGGCATGGCTGAAAGCCTGTCATTACAAGAAGTTGGATGACGACTGGGAGGGAGCCACTCTGTAATCCAGAGGCTGCAGGAACGTTTCCAGGCCACAGGCACAACAGAAGAAGAAAGTCCTCGCTCCGGACGTCCACGCAACTCTAACAGACAGGACGATCGTTTCCTCCAGACTGTCTATGCTGCGCAATCGTACTGTTACTGCCAGCACTCTGAGACATGAACTGAGGACAGCTGTCAACAGGAACATCAGCATCAGCACCATCCAATACTGGCTACACAAGTTTGGCCTCCACTCAAGACGTGCTGCCATCATGATCCCCCAGACATTGGATCATCGTCAGGCCTGTGTGGCCTGGTGTCAGCAACATCAGCACTGGACCAGGCAGCAATGGTCCCAGGTCTTGTTCACCGACGAGTCCCCTTCACTGTTGCCTTCAATGATGGCAAAAGACGGGTCTGGCGCAGGCAAGGAGAGTGGTTTGTAGACTGTGTTGTTCATGAGGTTGACCGCTGTGGAGGAGGCTCAGTGATGGTGTGGGGTGGCTTCCATGTCAACGGCAGAACATCTTTGTACGTCGTCCAGGGTTGTATGCCCAGACTTCGCTACAGCAATGAGATTGTTCAGCCTCTCATCCAGCCAGCTCTTGACCAAGGGCAACCTTGCAGGACGATAACGCTCCTCCTCATTGTGCACGAGTCGTCACTGACTTCCTGCATCAGCAAGGGATCCCAAGGAGGGACTGGTCTGCTCGTTCACCTGATTTGGCACCAATTGAACATATATGAGACGTTCTGGGACAAAGGGTGACCAACAATACCCTCCTCCTGCGGATGTCAACCAGCTGGCACAATTTCTGCAACAGGAATGGCAGAGCAGTCCCCTGAGCACTTTCAGGAATCTTGTGCACTCCATGCGCCGCCGGCGCGGCCTTGAATGTCTGGCAGCTAGCGGGGGTAGGCCCGATATTGACTTTGTTGAAATGCGCTGACCTGATTCCGGACTTTTGAAAAGAGGGTGTGTGTGATTTGATCTTGTACAGTTCCTACGTTTTTTGAATGAATTTGATCGCACCCTCTATGAAATCGTTGGCTATTGATAAAATTAACAATTTTATGTTTTAAATAGCCTCGTCTGTGCCTTTTCTGTCTTTGGTGGTGCTGTTGTGAGATGGCCCTTAACTTGTTGTGACTAGTATATTTAGCGTCTCCTTTCTAGACTGGCACATCCAGCTATTTTCTTTCTCTGACGTGACAGACGCTTTCCTCGTCAACGACCAGAAGTGATACTGAGCTGACCTGATTGATGTCACTCAAGTTTTCTTTTCTTTGGTAAGACTACTCCATCAGCTATTATGCATTGCTCGCTGATCTTTCGGGTTCCTCCATGCTGACTTCCACGTTTGTTGAGCCACTAAAGGACGTGGGGTCAGTTTCTAAACTGCAGTCAGAGCAGAATGGGGAATCTGTAAATATACGACAGCGCACTGTGCCAGCAGATTAAACGTCGGAAAATCAAGTCTAGGATTGAAGCCATGGTGCCAATGAGATCCACGATAATAATTCAGACGGGGAAGCAACACGGGTTCTCGAAGCCAAACACTAGGAGCTCAACTTCTCACACGCGAGTACAAAAGAGGAAGTGGAGAAATCCGATGACAGGGAGGAAGCATGTGGTGTGATGCAACAGTGTCTTAAGGGACTGGTCATGTAGTGACATTGTCAGAGCAAACGCTTCCACACCAGTAGACTTGGCAGCGAAGGTCTGTGCTCCAGAAAGTCAGAGTTCGTCTCTGAGACCACTGTGACATCAGGAGCATGGAAGCGGAGCCACTTGGATGAAACGAATGACTGGCGATGCACACCATGCCTTCAGAAAGGAAAAAACCATTCAGAGAATATTCAACAGAGTGACATGAGGTAAGATGAGGTAACGTTACTAATAGCCCAGATGATCGCAAAAGGCCTCGTAAGGGCTGTCACTGCGTTGAAGTCCATTCATAAGTCATATCTAAAACAACCCTGTCAAGATACACTTTCAGTTTCAGCTCCACCTTCTTCAAGGAGGTGTCACTGCCGGCGGACTAGTCCGCGTACGCTACACCATATCTGCTAAGTTTTGAGACCACACTGCGCTGATGGATAAATGAATTAATCACCAAGATGAGAGAATTTTAGGGGAGGGTCTCGTAGCTACGATTTAGCAGATGTCTGACCTACGCATCAGCCCAGCGCGCTGATCAGACCTTGAGTGCCTACCTAACACTGGTTGTGCTTTTTTATCATTGTATGTGTATGTAGTGAATGTACACATGTGTGTGTATGGATGTGTGGGCACGGGACCATGTGTGTGCGCGATGTGCGTGTATGCGTATGCATGAGTGTGTGTGTGTGTGTGTGTGTGTGTGTGTGTGTGTGTGTGTGTGTGTGTGTGTGTGCGTGCGTGCGTGCGTGCGTGTGTGTGTGTGTGTGTGTGTGTGTGTGTGTGTGTGTGTGTGTGTGGCAGGTCTAGATGGTCTAAACTCTAGAAGGATATGTTTTCACTGAGTGGTACATGACATGGAATGCACCACGGATCGTCTTCACCTTTTAAAAGACAAGAATGGGTGTTACAGGAGTGGCCTGTATGCAAACGGCACCAGATTGTTTCTTCTTTATAGCCCCCTCGGGAACATTGTGACAACTCTTTCAGGTTTGGACGGATTTCAGATAGTTTGTTATCCGTCAGCAAGGTCCATTCCTCTTGCCAGAGGCCTTCGACGCAAATCTGGGCCTTGGGTTTCAGATCAGTGTGCTGAAATCTTTTTTTGTGGCACTCTTGGCAAGTTGATCAACCACCTCGTTGCGTCAAATGCCCACATGGTGGGAAACCAAGCAAAAACTATGTTATATCCATCTGATTTCAGAGAGGTGTACAGGTCGAATAATTCCAAAAGTTGAGGGTGCTTGAGGTTATGGCTGGCAATGGCCTCCAAAGCAGAAAGGGCGTCTGACGAAATGAAGACATCTTTATGTTTTGATCTAGAGATCATTTCAAGAGCCAGAACCAAGGCTGTCAGCTCAGCAGTATAGATGAAGCTGTCACAGTGAATATGTTTAGAATATATCTGACAAGGACCTGTTGAACACGACATAGCAGAGGCATCCCCCTCCACAGATTTGGAACCGTCGGTGAATATTCTTTTGAAGGAGGAAATTTTGAACACAGTTCGGCGAAAACGGACTTGTACGCCAAGGAGCTTGTGAAATCTTTACGGTATGAGGCTAAATAAAAACGGATCTTTAGAGTAAAGAAAGAGCAGGGTGGTTCATCGGGAACTTGGATAAATCAGACATGACTCTAAGCTCTATATCTGCATTTTTCAAATGGGGAAGAATACGAATTCCCAAGGGTTGGATGGAACTGGGGTGGTCTTCAAATTTCGTTTGAGACTTGGGGTCAAAATCAGTCATATGCAAGGTCTTGGGATTCAGAAGATAGATTTATAAACAGTAGTTTCAGACTACGGTTCAAGAAGGATGGTTCACCTGCCTCAGCATACAGATTATGAGCAGGAATGGTGCGGAAGCCCTTAATGGTGGATGGGATCGAGATTTTTCAGGTAGGAAGGTTTGGTCGAGCCATACACTGCACATCCGTAGTCCAGTTTGGAGCGGTCCGAGCCCTGTAAAGATTCCATAGCTCCCAGAATGGTCAGTGCGTTCTGGCAAGCATGTTTTGGCTGGATATAGTTCTCCATTTTTTGAAGCTGCTGTGACATGTGAAGAATAGAGGACTTACAAGTATGCCAGTCCAGTCGGCAACTTGAGGGATCCTGACTTTCAAGCCAAAGTCTACGCCTTACAGTTTGGAGCAAAGCGCGCTGTAGGCTCACCAGACTACGAGTGAAACAGCTCCCGATTTCATGTGCGAAGAACACAAGAACCCCCAAAGTCAACGAGAGAGCATGTGGATGGAAAGAACTCCGCTCAATCTGGCGGAGAAGGGGCAAAAGAGCATTTCATAAAGTTTCATTTTTCCAACATAGAACAGCAGTCCAACAGCTGTGTGGCTAAGACGTACATCAAAACATGCAGCGCCTTGAGACCCCCAACATCCAGGAGGTGCAGATTGATGTCCTGGGCAGCAGCTACAGTGTTTCTGACAGCAGAAGGGCATTATCGGTTATCGGTCCTGACCTAGATGCGGCTCAACTCATGTAAAGCTAAAGAAGTTCACGGATGAAAGAAAGAAAGGTGCTTACGGTCCCTTCCTCGCTGAATACCAGCTGTAAACCTCTTCTCCGGGGTTTTAACATTCTCTCTCTCTCTCTCTCTCTCTCTCTCTCTCTCTCTCTCTCTCTGTCTCTGTGCGTGTGTGTGCGTATATATGTGTGCATGACAGCGCGCGCATGAGTGTGTGCGTGCGTGCGTGCGTATGTGCATGTGCGTGCTTGCGCACGTGTGTGTGTGTGTGTGTGTGTGTGTGTGTGTGTGTGTGTGTGTGTGTGCGCGCGCGCGCGCGCGCGCGCGTGCGCATGCATGTGCACCAAAATGTCTTGTGTGAACTTGCTGAACCAGACTGTCTATACGCGTAAATGGTATTAATGACTGTTGTTAATGCATGATTATATAGTTGAAAATGATTATGATGTATTTACGGAAAGATTGGGGGCTGTCATTGTCTTTATCTCACCTCATTCCAAGTTCTATTTTCTCGTTTATTTTGCACGAGTCTCAATCCGTTCAGCACATCCATGGAAGAGCACCGAATCCCTAGCAAAGCTTTGCCCTTAGAGTTAGAAATCTGGTAACCCATGACAGCTAACTGAACCCAATTTGATGCTGGCCACGCGTGTTATAAACACATTCTGGTGAGAAACAAAGTATATTGACGATGGGATCGAGACTACACATTCCACGTTTTCTGTGCGTGCTGGACAGTAATCGGCAGTTGGGAGTTGATCAAGTACACTGCCCATCGTTCAGAGGTGATTTGTGTTTGGTTTTCCCCCCTTGAGCGTAAACCACACACTGTCTATGAACTGGTGTGTGTGCGCAATAAAAATGTGATCGAGACTGATCGTGCCCGCCAATTCGGACAAGCGTTTCGCCAAGAATAGCAAGCTGCGGATATGTTTCTTAAAGACATCGAGACACCTCTCTCCTGTAGCGCATTCCATCTCATAACAGAACGAAGTGACAGCACAGAATGCTCTCACCATTGATAAGAGAGACTAACCTGCGCCTGATGTGATGGTAGAGAAACAGCAGAATACTTCGACTGTGCTGGTCTACCACTCAGCCTTCACTCCAACATTCATACAGTGATTTTGGGGACACAATCGCAGTCATTGCGACAACAAATAATGGCTGCAAAGGCCCACGATTTAAACCTGATTTCTGAGCGTCGCATTTTACTTTCAGAGTAGGTCAAGGTGACGGACTCTTTCAGATGATGTGTGTGTTTCATCATTATAACCTACTGGCCAACAATGAAGGAATGATATAATCTTGATCATCTGTATCTGCATTTTCAAAACGGTATTCACATAAATACACAACGGCCACCCACAGACAGGGCAATAAACTTGCTGTCGAGTATTTTTTATCCCACAACAATAATCAATAAGAATGCGACAGAGAAACCATTCATGAAGGACCTGTTGACTACAATGACGACAAAACAAAAACAAATAAACACACAAAAAAGGACAAACAAATAAAAATAAAAACAGTGCATGTCACTGATTGGTGTCACAGTCAGGTGCAGGATGGGGAGATGTTTGACTGCCGGATGGGGGGAAGGGGGTGAGAATATAGAAGACAACATGATGTATCATAGTGGATCATCTAGAAAAGAAACAGCATGACCTATTGCACGACCTACGACTTTTTAGACGCTGTTAACACGAAGGTCGTTGACAGAGACGCACTTAATGAGTAGTGAGAGGGCACAAGCAACGAGAATGCCTCGTCCTTGTTCGTCCGTTGAGTCGACGAGAACCTCTTCAGTCATCTTGGGATTGAGGGGGAAGGGGGGGGGGGATGATTTGTGGACATGCAGGTGGCTGATAAAGCTGATGAATGCACTGAATGTGTGGTGACGTCTTGGACAGGGAATGGAAGACCTGCTCTTGATTGATGGGGCGGACTTTCCTTGCCTGCCTTTTTTGTTGCGCTGCGGCTGTCCCCCTTTCTCACATGAATTGACGCTTTGTGGGAAGCGTAATGCCGACTAGCTTGATCTATGACACGCTGTTCCCATGTGTCAGGGATAATGTTAAACGCTTTCAAGGATGTTTTGACATTTTCAACACAAACGTGAAGTCTGTTCTTCTATATGGTTCAAAAACATGGCGGGTAACCAAGACCAACACACCACAAGCTACAGACATTCATCAATAGGTGTCTCAGAAACATCCTCAACATCAGGTGGCCAGAAGTTATCTCCAATGATCAACTGTGGGACACGACAAGACAAGTCCCAATAGAAAAAAACTGAGATAAAGAAACGGAAATGGGGATGGATCGGCCACACGCTACGGAAGCCTGTATCCAACGTAACCAGACAGGCTCTGGACTGGAATCCACAAGGAAAACGAAAAGTGGGTCGACCAAAACGGACTTGGCACAGGAGTGTCGATGCCGAGGTGAAGGCCACCGGAATGACGTGGGCCCAGCTAAAGAGGACCTGCCAAAATCACGTGCGTTGGAGGAGTGTCGTCGCGGCCATATGTTCCTCAGAGAATCAAGAGGCATAAGTCAAATAAGTCAAGGATGTTTTGAGAGTATCTTTGAAGCATTCCTTGTTGGAGGCCACCATAGAGGGGTCTGTTGGGTGGCCAGTGGTCTGGCATGCGAGCTACATGACCTGTCCATCGAAGCTGAGACAGCATCAGGATGGTGTGGATACACGGCTCAGCTCGGCTCGGTTGCTCAACACCGATATATTTCTGTATGGTGGAAAGGGGCTTACTATCAGGAACATTTTGAAGTGTAACGCTTGAAAAACGGTTTGTTACCTCCAGACTATTGAGCTGAAACCCAGACATATAAACGCAGTAGCATAGATGAGGGCATTAAACACATTGTGTAATGCATCGTTGAATGTCGGACACTTCATGAAAGACGTCATACAACCAGACACCACCCTCTATTCTAAAAGAAGACTGGTGTACACTCCATGCCAATGTTTGTTATTTACATCTTTATGTAAAGAAAGCGTTTCGCATGCACTATACATACGTACATTTAGCTTGTCACGAATCATTCTGATCAAACAGAACTGAATATCCCTGGTTTTGATTTTTAAACATTTGTTTAGCCAAAGGTGGATGGTTGCATGTTCCATGTTCCAAATTGCAGAAAGAAGGGCAATGACCCAAACGATGCATCAAAGAGTGGGTGCATTTCATATCCACACCCTCCCTGAGATTTGTCGCATGGGTACCCCATAACCCAGCGTTTATAGAGGCTACCCTCTCTCTGAACTGAAATACACCTGTCGCTCACGCCCTTACGGACGATGTCTGAGGATCGTGCAGTGCACTGCTATTGCACTTAATCTTGGAAGAGTTGATCTCATGCCAGACGTACTGTGTTGAAAAAAACATAATCCCCCCCCCCCCCCCCCCCCCTGGTTTTTCTTTGCTTTAAGTCACTGAAATCTAGGCTCGAATTGCCACTTCCTATTAATGACTCCATCTTCACTCAAAAGTTCATTCTGCTGGACGGGTAAAATACCTTTTTTTGTGCGTGTGGTCATGTGGACAATGCGTGACTCATCTTTTGACAGTGGTGAGATCCGCTGTGTTCACTTGATCTACAAAAAGAATGTAGGACATGGTTGTGATTTTAACATGAAAACAAATCCTGACCTGACAAAACACAAGCTCTACAAGAAAAAAAAAGTTTTACTTGTCAAAAGCAAGGGAACCCAAGGCCGAACCAATCCTCACTCGGTCTTCTCTCTCGCCGACACTACAAACAGCTTCCGCTATCGTCTGCTTTGTCACCAGATCATGGATGACGTCACTTCCCTTCTGTCCGCTGCCAAACCTCAGGACAGTGCCGCAGAGAAACAAACAATCTTTCCCATCTGTGAGTGTTCTGTTGTCTTCCAAAGCAAGGAAACCACAGCAGACGTGTCTAAAACAATCAGAAAAAGGCCCCATCTGCATTGTGTGACCACTTCACGACGAAATGTTTCACGTAAAGGTAAATAGCCTGAGCCCGTAAAGACCTACAGTGTTGATGGAGACCTACAGTGTTGACGAACAAAAAGCACCATCTCTGCCGTATGAATGAAAGCACAAATGCAGTAAGTCCACTGCTTTTCCTCTTCTTCCTATCCCACTACTATCACGAGATTGAACGCAAAATACAAAAAAACAACACTGTATGATAACATCTGTCCCTTAAAAATAAAAACCGGAATGCTGTCCAAACCCATGAACACCATGACAAAGTACACGGTGTTTACGCTAAAAGCTGAATGCTATCCAAACCCATGAACACCATGGCAAAGTGCAGAGTGTTTACACTAAAATTGGAATGCTATCCAAACCCATGAACACCATGTAGGCCGTGGTCCCAGTAGGAAAACCCTTCCCCCTCCTAGGGATTTTGAAGACAGTGTGTTTAGGTAGCTCACTATATGCCTTTTCAATTTCTGCTTGTCTGCAAGATGAAAAACTCTCTGCGTTTAAGGTTGAGAGATATAATGCACGAGGAACCTACGTTACGCGGCGCAAAATACAACACATATGAAGCACCTTTAAAAAATAAAAACAAAAGTGATCAGTTTATCATGAAAGCTAACATGATTCCTTTTCAGCATCTGACCTAGCAAAATAATCAAAATTTGCATTCAATGATGAATAATATGGTACATAAGCACGGAATGTCGTGCCACACAGCCAGTATACAAGGTATGAGAATTAGTTAACTTAAGAAAAAACAAACATGACCAATATTATTGATCAACAAACTTCTGTGTCACACCATAGATCATTAGCAGTTGCTGTTATTGTCAGTGTCACACAAGATTTCTCATCCTGACTGCACTGAATTTCAGGCGGCTGAACGAACTCTAACTATCAGCTTCAAGATGTAGTCATCAAGAGCTTCAGAGTCGGGGAACTCTTCATCACCCTCTTCCTGCTGGGGCTGCTCCACTAGTTCTTCTTCGTCACCCTCTTCCTGCTGGGGCTGCTGCACTAGGATTTCCACTAGTTCTTGTGGCATGAAAAAGCCATCTGTCCACTGGATTTCCAGTTTCTTATCCACAACATGCCAACCATTGCCGTCTGCTTGACGAATGGCTGCAGTTGCCTTGTCTGCTTCATTCCAGACAAGCGCCTGGAAGTTGGCTCTTTTGACATGCATTCTCAATGAGTCTCTGCATGGTGGGAGCAGGCTCATGTCCACTCCGTTGTAGGTGTCCAAACAGAACTGATGGAGTAGTTCCAAAGCGTTCGAGAAACTTCTGGTGACCTCAGTTTGTTTATATCAGTCACGGACCTCCCTCCATACAGAAGGCATGTGAATTGCTCAAGTTTGCAAATAACTGAGCTGGAATTTCAGTAGATTTTCCCAACTGACTGAAAGTGGCAAGGAACTCTGGGTGTTGCTTTAAGAGTCTGAGAGCCACCAGCTTTCCTTTCTTCACACAAAGCACTGGTCGTGTCACACCCTGTAAAGGAATGCAATGCTGACTCGCTCTCTGAAGCGTGACATGCGGGACAGTATCCTTTTGCAGCTGTCATTTGTGAGAGCTTCTGACAGTCTGTCTTCTGATGGATCCATGGAAAGGCGTAGAACCACTGCTCTTGCTTCTTCATCAAAAAAAAAGTCCTTCTCTGACGATTCAAATGCCTGTAGAAGAAGACGTTCAAGAGCTTCCAAGACAAGTTTGTGAACTCTAAGACTAGTAAGAGCTCTGTTGTAGTGCTTGCCAGTCATGACTTTCTCTATTGACCCACTGGCACAAACACCTGACTCAACAAGAATTTCTTCGAATCCACTGCACCTCAGGCTTTTTCCCAAAGCACACATGTAGGCACAAGTGAGGTGGAATGCGCCCATTCTGATGATGATGTTACCAAACTCTTGTGGGTTCTGCCACACAATGGAATAGGCTTTCTTTGCCACCGCCAGGTCAAATGTCACTATGGTATACTGCTGGCCCACCTGCTTGGAAGTTTCTTGCGATATGCGCAAGATATGCTGCACTGTTGCATTGTCAGTGATAGGAGCGAAGACAGGAGGCATATACTCCACTGTTGATTCGTTGGAGCTGCTTTGTGCACTGCTTGCTGTGAGAGAAACCCATCCAGCCCAAGATGGAACTGTCTGTGCACTATCCTTGGCCAGAGCCCTGCTGCACATCCACAGAATGTCAGATGACTTTACAGATTCTTCCATGTGAGGTGCTTCTGTCAGTGTAACTGCTAAATTCGGTTCACATTTGCTCTTTGCAAAGCACGGCTCAAGCACTGTTGATCTGCTTGCGACTGATCGATCTTTAGTTCTAGGCAAAGAAGCAGGAATTTCAGCCAAGGCATCTGCACTGCCCTCTGCAACCTCTTGAATAATCAGTCCATGAGCAGTGTGTGTTGTGCCTGCACCAGATGGGGTTCTTCATTCAAATCAAAATGTCCCAACACAGATGTGTGACCACATTCCTGTCTGGTCTGAATGATGGGGGAAGAACTGTCACTCTGTCATCAATGTCCTTGCAGATTGCTGTTTCCAGCTCTAAGATGCACGAGTAGGAAGCACAGTTTCCGAAGCGATGGATCAGAGTGATCACTTCAGCACTCCCTGTGAGGTGCCGAAGTGTCATGCCAAGAAGAAGATGCTTTGGCATCAGCCACTGACCTCTTGATGCAGCCTGACAAAGGTCTTGGGAAAAGACTTGGCCAATCTTTGATTTCTTTCTGATGACTCCTGCCCTTTCTTTCCTGTAATGAGTACTGAAATAAACTCTTGGAGGTAAGGTGGTGGACTGATAGCATCACTCAGCAGAAAACTGGCTGAGGGGGGCCAGGGCATTGGCCGGGCTTCTCGCTGAGCACAGTGAATGATCCTGCGGAGAACTAGAGCTGCTTCCTCCAGCCTCTTGGAATCAGAGGCAGCAGTCTCAAACGCTGTCTCAACTGCTTGACCTTTGGGAACAACTGACGAATAGACGAGTTCACTTCTGTAATTAGGTTGCCAGAGATTCTTTTTCCAGCTTGGACTTTAGCTTGCCTGTTCTGTAATTTTCATTGTAATGCTGGGGTGTACTTTCAAGCATGTATTGCTGATATTTTTCTCTTAAAATGGTCATCCGTTTTACATTTGCTTCCTTCAATAATGCTGTCCTTCACATATTGAACAATATGGTAGAATGCAGCTTTGTGTGCAGCTTGCTGTTCAACGGTTTGGGCATCTTTGATGGTTCTCTGGTTCCTATCATCCTCTCTAGTGTAATCTTTACGACATGAGCTGTGATAATGTGCTTCTCGAGCAACCAAGTCAATGTCTTGCACCTTCAAAAGAATGTTTTGGTCTTGTTTTCTCTGGGCTGCTTCTTTAATAGAGTCTTCAGCTGTTTTTGTGACACATTTGACCAACCTTTCAACATGTGTTTTTCTTTGTAATACGATTTTTATCACAAAAAAGGCATTTGTCAGCAGGCAACAACACTCTGGTCGCGATTGGGTTTGTTGCTCTTGGTTTCTTTGAGGAACTTGGTTCTCCCTCCTCGGGTGGATGCTTTCGTTTCAAAAGTCTGGAGATATTTGTAAAATTAGTGTAACACCACCTGTGATAACCCTGTTGATGCGGAATGTATTCATCTGGTATCTGGGAACAAATGTCAGTCAACCGTTCACTTTCACTGCCATGTTTTTTTTTTTCTGACCTCAGCTGCCTCTTTGATTTTCCTGAAGCCACACTCAGAAAGCTGTCTTACTTTGCAGTCTCTTTTATTCTGCTGAAAGTGAATGATGCAGACTGGACCCACAGTCTTCGTTTTCTTTCCGGAAGCCTTGCTGGATTTCAGTGTCAGAGGTTTCTCATCTGCCATAACTGGATGCAGGTGAGATCACTGCAACACACTACAGAAACCCGAATTAGAATGCTATCAAACTGATAAAAAGGTTGAATTTGTAGAAATTGTCCTTTTTCTTATTAAAACAGCCAATTATAAAGAGGCAATGTCAGTACGATGTAAACCGTGGACAGTGCGATGAGGTTCGGAGGGTGCACGTACTAGAACTGGTCCTACAGACACAAGTGTGTGAGTTGATTGGGAGGGGGGGGGTGGTGGTGGTGGTGGTGGTGGCCCTGGTGTGGGTGTGTGAGTTGATTGGGGGGGGGGGGGGGGGGGGATCTGGATCAGGGTGGCTTGGTGACTGATTGTCTTTTAGCATTACCAATCCCAAGCCGTATATGATCAGACAACTTTCTGTCCCCCCCCCCCCCCTTCTCTCTCTTACTATCGCGCAGAACGGTTTTGTTTTTAGATAACGAATGTCAACTAAGCAGAGTCACAACAAAGCAGAGCCACAAGAAAGCTTACATGATATTCTGGACGGACATATCCCAACAATGCTGCCAGTCCCAGGGTCTGACCTTCCCTCCCTACAGTCACCTTGCATGGTCTTCTGCACAGGCATATCCAACAATGCTGCCCAGGGATGTGACCTTCCCTCCCCATTGTCACCTTCAGGGTCTTCTGCACAGCCATATCCAACAACGCTGCCCAGGGAGGTGACCTCCCCTCCCCATAGTCACCTTCAAGGTCTTCTGCACAGCCATATCCAACGATGCTGCCCAGGGAGGGGACCTTCCCTCCCTATAGTCTCCGACTTCAAAGGCCAGGATGACCAGTGCCATTATCTGTGCCTTCTTTGAGGACGGCGAGGATAGTGGAAGGGACAACGACTGAACCAACATGGGTCGCGGTGGATTGGGGGAGAAGAAGGGGGGGGGGGGGGGGGGTGAGGCAGTGGTGGTGGAGAGAGTGGGAAAAGGGCTGTGAGGGAAGGGGGGGGGGGGGGAGGGACTGTATGTGGCTGCTATTGTGATTGTTCTTGGGATCACACCGCAGAACAAAGAAGGAAAGGTGGACATCGCCGATGTGATACAAGTGCAAATCTAGAAAGAAAAATCAATCTGGGTCATTGTTTTTGCTTTGATTATAACAGCATTCAAAGAAATCAGGCATTCATCTATTTTACTTAATCTGATATATATATATATATATATATATATATATATATATATATGTATATGTGTGTGTGTGTGTGTGTGTGTGTGTGTGTGTGTGTGTGTGAGGGGAGTGAGAGGGTGAAAACGCGTGTGGGCGAGTGTGTGTGTGTGTGTCAGTCACCTTTACGTTTAATGGACTACATCACTTGTTTAGGAATACTTAAGCCAGACGACAACCAGTAGTCCCTCACGTCTCCTCTCATGCTTGAGGGCTCATCAGCCAGTGGAAGGTGAGCTGCACCATGACAATGACATGCCCTATACAGCCTCTTGCAGCCTCTCTGGAGCATGGTCATCGAGGACAGCCTGCAGCAGTATGGTGAACCCATCAACAGAGATGGGAGTTCATGCTTCAGCAGATCGGCGACATCTGATGCAGCTGAGCTTTGTCGATATTCTGTAGGTTTCACTCAACCAGAACACACAAGGCGCTTCGGGAGACAGTGCAGAATGCAAATGGTAAGCCGGTAGTACGTAGTCAGAAGACATGACAAAGACTGGACAGACAAAGACAAAACGGAGATGCAAGTAATCTGTAGAAATTATGTGATCCATGTCATGACCACGTTAGTGGCTGGGAAGGTCAACTGATGGGGAAATATAGGAATCACGCAGATGGCAGCCCCTTAAGTAGTTACGTTGTCAGTATGGACATCACATTTATTATCAACATCGCCTCTGATGAAAATTCAGCTAGAGACTTAGGTAGGGTGCTCAGAGAACGGCAGAAATTGCATGGTGACAAAATGGACCAGTCTCTTCAGTTCTAGCACTGGGAAGTGTTCATACAGAAAAAAAAAGAGAATGGTCTTAGAGCGTTCAGTGAGAGCTGGACCAGTTCAAAGGAGCGGTAAATGATAGAAATGGTGATGTGATCGTTGCATGGTCAAGGGGTCAAGGAAGCTGTCCTGTGTCACGTGGCTGGTCTACCTCCCTGTAATGCCCGAGGGCTAGAGATGTGGATCTGGAAAGGTTAGGTCAGCGCGAGTTCTCCAACCACCTTGGCTCTTCCAAGCACTCTTCTTCCTTTCATACAACGCCCTGAAGAACAATGTCTTCGGTCATGAGCCCAAAGGCTTCACATGATAAGCACGCAGTCAGGCACTTCTCATGCGGTCTGGTGCCTGCAAACAGCAAGGTTACAAAGACCACACATGATAAGCACACAGTCGGGCACTTCTCATGCGGTCTGGTGCCTGCAAACAGCAAGGTTATAAAGGCTGTTAGGCGCATGATAAGCACGCAGTCAGGCACTTCTCATGCGGTCTGGTGCCTGCAAACAGCAAGGTTACAAGGCTGCACATGATAAACACACAGTCAGGGCACTTCTCATGCGGTCTGGTGCCTGCAAACAGCAAGGTACAAAGACTGCACATGATAAAAAACAAGGCTACCCGAGTACCTGTAAAAACCAAGGTTACCCGAGTTCCCGGAGAGAGGGATGATGGCCTTCATGATGGCGCTGATGAGCTATAACCGCCACAATGCCAAGGCCAGGACAGCGCCATCAGGCATGATGGTTAGTTCACAATATGACAACCATGTATGTCAGCAGCTGTCAGATATATATCCACAAAACGCACGGTTCCTCAAGGACCACAGTCTCCTTCAAGAAAAAAAAAGTCAAATTTGCTGATGTGGTCACCAACATCGGATTAGAAAACCGCCGTATGGCTTAATGATTTAGCAATTCAGTTTGTAACTACTGAGAAAGATAAAGATACGAAGCAAAAGGTTCAGCGCAAATACACTCCCCACAATGGCCGGTTTGCAAATAAACGGTCAGCAAGCAGTTTTAACTGCGGACGGTGAAAAAATGGTGGTTACGATAAAGCTGAACCATCACAAGGAACTAGAGTCATTCCGCCCACCAAAGTAGATATCTTGTGGCTCTGGTGCAAAACAAAATGGACGAAACTACACGTTTTAAAAACGGAGAAATGAGAAACCAGTCCGCATGCATTTCATTTGCTAACACTCAGGAAAAAGACCTTGAAGGACGACAATGACAAAACTGTGCTTTCAATTTGACATGGTAAAGGCAACAAGCACTCAATCATCTTGCAGTTTTGTTACAAAGGAAAAAATGCTGTGAAGTGTAAATTTAAACCACGAAGCAGCTTTTAACGTTTCTTACAAAAATCAAGCATCCTCATCAGGAAAAAATAGGAAAGTTTAATTGGGGGAGGGGAGGGGAGGGGAGGGGAGGGTTGGAATAATCAAAGAGTACTTTCATTTTGTAGTTGATAATATAATTCACGTGTTATCAATATATTGTTAACGCATGATTATATCATGCTCACATGAACTCAATGACACTGCAATAAACATCAACTTTGCATATGTTAGTCATTGTTGAAAATGCACGGTCAGTATACATGTTTTACCGAACGTAATCATGTGGATACTCACATTAAAAAAAAAAATCATGAATTTTCAAGGCATTGCCATAAGAGACTCATTTGGTCTGAAGACGTGAAAATGTCAGAGGGCGTTGATCCATCAGAGGCCACACTGGTTGTGCCAAACATGTATCTAGCAAGCTGTTTCACCATCCACACAACACCCAGACCGCTAGGTTTTGTTAAAGAATACTTCTTTTTCGTGCTGTACACCACTCTTGTGTGGTTCACCTCTTGATGTTCAAGATCATGTTGTTTTTTTTTGTTAGAAATGCACGCAGACCAGTGCCACAGGCGTCCGTTTGCAGAATGAAATGATTCTGCAAATCAGGCAGTAACAACGCTGGTTGTGGTTTTAACGTCTTTAAACCTCTCCAAAGATTTGCTGCAGTCTGGGCATCGTTAGTCCTATCATTTACCATCTTTTGCCAAGTAGATTAAGAAGTTTAGAGACAAAATGACGGTAAATGCAGCTATGATCTTAGCGGGTTTGTTGTCTCTGGGATAGCGGATTGTATTGCCAGAATCCTGTCACATTTCTGTTGTTCTGAATGTAAAAAGGCCTACTGACATTGTGTGACACAGAAACTCAAGTTCTTAAAATCGAGCAGTAAATCTGTTATGCTCTTGCATTGAGACCAAACTGAAAGTCCCAGAAAAATAATGTCACACTATGATTATAGTGAAACAGAATAAAACTGACCATTGGCTCACCAAGCAGAATACAATGGCAAAAGGTAACAGCCTCTAGCGCATACAGATGTAGCTGCCTCGTCATTCACGAAAAATTGCAGGTGCGTTTTTCAATGCAAATGGCACGTGAATAATTTACGAAAATGCAGTTAAACTTGTGGAGGTTGGTTGTGCTGATTTGGGTCTGAAAGTTGCCATATATCAGTAGTTTTCAGTGCGGTCTGTTCTCACATACATGGATAGCTTTCAGTGTGGCCTGTTCTCACATACATGAAAAGCTTTCAGTGTGGTCTGTTCTCTTATTATAGGAATAGCTAGCTTTCAGCGTGGTCTATTCTCACCTATATGAACAGCTTTCAGCTTGGTCTGTTCTCACCTATATGAACAGCTTTCAGCTTGATCTGTTCTCACCTATATGAACAGCTTTCAGCGTGGTCTATTCTCATTTACATGAACAGCTTTCAGCGAAGTCTATTCTCACCTATATGAATAGCTTTCAGCGAAGTCTATTCTCACCTATATGAATAGCTTTCAGCGAAGTCTATTCTCACCTATATGAATAGCTTTCAGCGAAGTCTATTCTCACCTATATGAATAGCTTTCAGCGAAGTCTATTCTCACCTATATGAACAGCTTTCAGCGAAGTCTATTCTCACCTATATGAATAGCTTTCAGCGAAGTCTATTCTCATCTATATGAATAGCTTTCAGCGTGGTCTATTTTCACTATATGAATAGCTTTCAGCGTGGTCTGTTCTCAGGTATATGATAGCCTTTAGCGTGGTGTATTCTCACGTATATGAATAGTTTTGTGCGTTGTCTATTCTCATAATTTACCAGCAGTTTAACAAACGACAAACTTCAGTGCGAAGCATTCATTGCAAAAGTGAACGAACCTTTCAGGTTTAGACACTGAAAGGACAGTTAAAAAGACATAATTATGATATAATGGATGACATCAAACCTACGTCCATCGTGATTTAAACTCTTTTTCAATGTGCGCAGTTAGACTGTCAAAGGTTACGGTTTTACCGAACAGGTTAATCCTGTAAAAGGCGATTACGGAATGATTGTACACTTTTGACCAAAAGCATTCATGTTAGAAGAAATGTTGTAGGTTTTTTGTGTTATTGCTTGGTTGATATGGTTAGTATGTATTGAAGAGAGAGATTTCTATCGCTTTTTAATTCCAGACAACAGCACATTGCAAAAACAAATGACGAAGCCATCATAGATATTTTTTCTTGCTTATTGAACACGCTCATGGTCCACACCTTATGGGGCAGGCGGGGCAGCGAAAATATGCACACACCATGTACATTAGCTTAAAAACATGGACAGATACAGTCACAGGAGAAGAATACATAGGGAAGACTGAAAGGCGTGTCAGAAGAACGGAGAGTGTGGAAGATACCTAACCACAACACATTTGTTCTATGCCGTCCATGTACGGACTATAACTTTTATTCCACTTGAAGACATTTGTTATGGTGCCTTCCTCCTGAAAATAGTCCTGAACGTACTTCGATAGCGAGAGCCCATAGTATAATACACAAAGATGTTGGAGCAGGGCTTAAGCAGAATGACTGCTTCACCAATTAGTCTACAGCACACAAATAAGTTATGTTGGCTTTGTCCATAATCCACCTCAGGGAAGAACAGCCTAGCAATATTAAAGAGACCCATAGGGCGACATACACATAATGAACAAAATGGAACTGCCCACAAGCATTCTGGTCAGAGCTATGTCACGTGATGAGAAGGAAGAAGTCTCTGATCTCCATTGCCTGATCTTTTGAAGTTTTATAATCGTCAGTATTGTTGACACCGCCACAACCACCATCGTCCCTCCAAGAACACCAACACCAAAGACAACGCCTTCCATAAAGTTAATCAGATCCTTGTTAGCTTTGTAGAATTCCCCTTCAATAGATGCCATAATGCGAATATCATATGTGGGATCATATAAACATCCGATACGAAATCGAATGAAGAGGACGAATGAAAGCGCATACACTGAGACATAAATCAAAACTATAATAACCGCCATCGTTCTAGTTCGTATCAGGCTGTGAAATTTCAATGGGTTGAACACACAGAGACATCTCTCCAAAGCAATCACGGCAGACAAGATAGGAGAAGCGTAATAAGTACCTAAAATAACTAATACTTATTGTTGATTATGAAAATAATGAAAGGACCTAATCTGCTCTTGGAGAGGATTTGCATGTACAGTTCTTCAGCCTGGAATGTCATGGCAGACGTCAGATACAGTCCATCCGTGAGGGCCAGGAAAAACAGACACAGCGTGACACGGTCCTTCAGACCCCTGCTTGTAGAACACCGCCATGTTGATGACGTTAGCTGGCCCTCCAATCACAAACAGCAAGAGAAGCATGTAGTTTCTCATTTGATGAACAAGGCGTCTCAAATCTAAACTGACAATGGCATCAGGATTGTTGCCGGGTAACAGTTCATCTGACTGAACAGCACCACCATGCAGCCATCTGGAGCTGACCAGTTTCTCTCAGGTGGATGGAGAATATTCCGACAGGTTAGACAGGGTGGCATTGGCCATCAGACTCGTCGGGGTAAAGGGAAGTATTCATTTGTGATGTCACAGCGTTATCTGAAAAGGAAGTAGTGTTTTTCTTTGACAGGAATATGGATCTTTGTAAGGGGAAAAGGGCAAGGAAGGTAGTGATAAAAAGCTGTTCTTGTCACTACTCTCTCTCTCAAAATATCGGGAAAGAATGCAGTGAATTATGGAGGGAAAAGTCTGAGGATTTCTAAACGATTTATTGATACGGCTCAGCAGCTGGTCTTCATTTCGTTATAAGCGAGCTGGACCTTAACATGATGCCCTTAACTAACATAGCGGTAGGAACCAAACATGAAGACCTTAACTCAATGCCCTTAAGTGATCTAGTGGTAGGAACCGAATATGAAGTACAAAGAAACACCTGAGAGCACATAGAACCATGTGGCCAAAACTGGACTGTGTCTGAAATTGTACTGGTCTGACCTGTCCTCTGAGCATCATGAGTGTGGCTGCAGGGTGCATGCAGCAGCAGTTTGCTTGGTGGTGACGTCTTTTGCCGGTGGGCTTTACAGTCATGAAAAACAGCCTGGTACCCCATGGGGATACTCCCGAGAACGTTCTATTGTATTGCTCCAGTGGCCATCACACAATAACAGCATCTGTTGGGGGAGCAGTTACGGGCCTTGATGTCCTAATGGAATGCCTGTCCGTGTCGACATTCTAAGTCGTCACAGAGCAGGCTTCTGTAGGAAGTGTTGGATCGCTTCCGGCTGATTGTTTCAGCACTTTGACAGAGGACAATACTTCTAAAATTTCAGCACTTTGACAGAGGAAAATAGTTCTACAGTTTCAGCAGTCTGACAGAGGGAAATACTTCTACAGTTTCAGCAGTTTGTCAGAGAGAAATACTTCTACAGTTTCAGCAGTTTGTCAGAGGGAAATACTTCTACAGTTCCAGCAGTTTGTCAGAGGGGAATACTTCTACAGTTCCAGCAGTTTGTCAGAGGGAAATACTTCTACAGTTCCAGCAGTTGTCAGAGGGAAATACTTCTACAGTTCCAGCAGTTTGTCAGAGGGAAATACTTCTACAGGCCCCACTGGTACATTAGGCTGTTTCTTCTTCTTCTTCTTCAGCTTTCCAAACTACTTGCGCAATACTCTCTTCCGATTACTCCAAGTTTTAAACAAAGTAGACCTAAAGTTAAAACAATGCTCTTGACTGACCCTGTGTATGGTAAGGATAGCCTCCTTCAAAATCCGTACTTCAGAGAGGGAAAAGTATCGCAACAGATAACGTTTTTCGTATGAATTTTGCGTGCATTGTCATTTCCATGACAAACAACGTACTGTTGTCGTTTATTTGGAGCAATACGGCATAACTGGTGGTACAACGCTTTCGGGTTTCAGTTCGCGCACCTTTCGAATGATTTTATTTATAGTTATATATGTGAACAGATTACACCTAATGTTGAAATAAACCATTCACGTGTTTCGGTATAATGTTGCCATTCTGTTTTCGTGTCTGCAAAAGGTTTTTATGTCCATGTTGCTGTGTTGATAGCCCGAAGGTCATTCTGTCTTCCCCTCCATCTCCAGCACTGAACCATCCAACAGCCATTTTGCGCCGAATATGAGAAGATGAGTTGTTTCTTGTTCTTCGTTTTCACTGTCTCAGTTTTATACCAGCTTTCTCGTCAGTCAGTCCATTTAAAATGTATGCCTTTCCTCAGTCCTGAGTAGTAGAGCTCTCGAACCGACTGTGCAGTAATCAAATGATACTGTCTACTAGTGTACTGAATTATTTCTCAGAAACTCTTACCAAAATGGTACATTGTATAAGCATAGGATTATTAGTACATGTTACTTTTTCAATTTTGATTCAACGAAAATGCATCACAGTCTCAGACACGGCAAAACCAGAAGAAAAAGAAACACCCGAAGGTGCTGGGGAGGACCCAGAGAAGCATTGTCTTCACCTGCCTTTAGAGCAGTCCTGTACCACCCTTGGAGGCCTGCGCTGTGTTGACGATGGGTACAGGCACGCGCAGGACACTCCATTAAGATATCAAGGGACATAAACTGCTCCTGAACAGAGGTAAATCAGACTACAGGATGCAACTCATAACAGTCTTAAAGTAGCAACCCCGTGGGCGTACCAGCCCGTATTTTATGACTGCAGAGCCCACCGACGAAAAACACCACCCTCTAGATGTCGAGCACACCCCACAGACCCAACCACCCCTGCCCACGGACAGACGAAAATGCATCAGTCTAAGACACCGCAAAACCATGTTCTTTCGCTTATGCGAGAATATATGTACCATGCACCTGTATGAGCTGAGATAACAGACGACAAGAAGGAATATTACTGAACATGACTGTAACGTTAATTTTGATCCGAAATGGAATTTAGTCATTTTTACAGATATCGTTTTAGTTAAGCGATATCAACGCAGTCGGTTTTGATGTATCAGCATGCATTTGGATGCATATGTTTGCAAGCATCTGGAAAAGAGAATGTAAGCAGGTATGTTGACATACCTGTCTTTAGAAAGTAACAAGGGAGTAGCAGCAAAGCAGCGAGACATTTAAAAACAATATGTTGGAAAACCTACGCAAAAGAATGATACATTTTCAGTTTTTAGTCACTTCTCATTATATTGTATTCATGTTTTGTCTACGATATCCCGCTTACTGTTCTAAACAGCCATTTGATTGTGATGATCTCATGAATGATAAGTGATGTGGTGTATCTCAGAAATACACCATGGGTGTCCTCACAGTCCTGCCATTGTGACTGACACGCTCTCAGGCAACATGCCCGAAGAGAGAATTGACAAGGCGCCTGACAAAATGTTGGAAGGGTGATTGACGAGAAGTCTGACAAAACACAGCACCCACGAGACAAGCGTTGACTCAGTGTAGTTGCAACAAATGTTCAGTCAACACAAGCATTCGTTTGGATATCTATGTTGTCACTAGCGATATAATTTCAACGATCTTCTTCCACTTGCTTATTTGAACATGCACCTCTTTCTCACCTACGCTCATACACCCCTAGCCTTCCCCAGCGCCCATGAGCTCACTTTTTCAAATCTGTTATTCTTTGCAATAATCACAGAAGACGCTTTTACTTTCAGTTGTGTTCCTTTGGCACTTCTGTGCTTGTAGCCAGTCCAAAAAAGCCCTCTTTATCATTAGCGTGCATGGATAGTTTCAATGATGTGATGACCATGAATTGCAATCGTTGGGTTCCATGGAGTTAAGACACATTCGGTTGTTTTTGTGAGCATCCTCTCTTAAATTCATCCCAGATACAAAGCTCATAGATTTTGTTTTTCGTCAACTATATTCGAGAAATATGTTGTTCTTGTGCTTTTGTCTCGTTTAGTTATAGTGGCATGAGAGCCTTCGAAAGCCATATACTGAACTGCAATAATGTTCTCGTGGATACAGTAACTCCACTGCACGAGAGATGGTACACCTTTGTTTGATACCATTAGAAGATCGTGAATGTCACTGCCAGGGCTTCTGGTGAGACTCCTTGAGAAGAACATTACCGTCAAAGTTTGGGAAAACGTGCCTAGAAGACCTGGTTACACTGCAATTTGATTTTTTGAATTAAGCTTTTTTGTTTAATACCTCACTACATGAATGAGAAAGAAAGCAAAAAACACAGCATAAAGCCATTGCATATGCAACTGTGAAACAAAGCACAACAACACGAACAACTATCCCGGCGTGTAACAGATAAACAAAACACATTTGAGTTTATCGGAGATAAATCTGACAATGAATCAAGAGATCTTCAGGAGAACTGTAACAAACATAAGGATATCCAAGGCAAGAGAATGGAAGATTTACTTCTGAGTTCAAAAGCAAAACGCATTACGGAACATGAGAAGATAAACGACTACTTTAACAGTAGAGGGAAATGAAAACTGCGTACGTACACAAGCGACAACACTAACAAAACACAAAACAAAATGGCTGTTGTAGAAAGTACATGACAGTGAAATAAAGTATGGAGTTTATATAGGAGGGGGGAAAAGACTGTCAAATTCGAGATTTTTTTTTTTTTAAATAGACTTTGAGGTTTGCCAACATTTGTTCGGCTGGATCTCCTAAATAAGACAAGATGTCATCACAACGAAAATGAATTTGAAGGATAATGATAGTCACTGTGTGAACATAAAATATAAGAAAAATCATTCCTAGCGTATACTTTACTTTTGGAGGACTATGACCCGAAGTGTTAAGATGAACCAATAACCTCAGTGTTGATGATGCATAGGAAAAGGCACTTGCTTTAATCGCTTGTACACAATAAGATATTAAACTGAAATGGTTCCTGATCAGGGTCATCTAAAGAGAAGATTGCCACAAATGTTGTGATGAATGTCACTGCCTGTGAAACACAATGCTTTGTGATCTACTTTCTTGTTGAACAGGGAAGAAGGGCAGAATAGTACGTGAAACTGGATTCGACGTTTGATGTTCTATCACTGTGTGTATGTGACTCTGTGTGTGTGTGTGTGTCGGGGGGGGGGGGGGGGGGGGGGGGGGGCGTGCGTGCGTGCGTTCGTGTGTGTGTGTGTGTGTGTGTGTGTGTGTGTGTGTGTGTGTGGTGTGTGATCAGACGTGTTATTTTGATAATGTCACAACCATTGCAGATTGTCAGCCACTCGCCATTTCTTGGTTCAATTGGAGATCTTGATCAGTAAATCAAGGTCTTCTTTTCTTCGGAGATCCAGGTGTACACAATTCTTTTCCCTGTGTCAATCACACGACATGAACGGTTTCTGCCATATGGACGTTGCCACGAGAGAGACGTTTAAGAGTGCACGTTATATAAGGAGTTAACATGTAAAATACCACATAATTCAGGTACAAAAGACATGAACAAAATCAAACCCACTCACACACATTATTCGAGAGTGCCTAAGTGCACACGCATACCCAAACGCGCGCGCTCGCACACACACACACACACACACACACACACACACACACACACACACACACACACACACACACACACACACACACACACACACATGCACACAAACAGAGGAAGACACATACACACATAAATGCACATCCATACACGTGCGCGAGCGCACTTGCGCGCGCGCACATTTACACACACATGCACACACACACACACGCGCGTGCGCGAGTGCTCACACACGTCCGCACACACACACACGCACACACACACACACACACGCACACACACACACACACACACACACACACACACACACACACACACACACACACACACACATGCGCGCACGAATAGTCAGATAGACAGATAGATAGAAAGTTAGACAGGTAGACAGACAGATACACTCGTACCAAAGACGCCACCACAGCGGGCATTGACCAGAGTAGTGAGTCAACTAACATCTTAATTGATTCAAAGCCTTTTTTTTTCAAAACTTCATATTGAACGACATACAGAATATTGTTTACCCCACTGAGCTTGGCATTCAACTGCCACTCAGAGAGAGAGAGAGAGAGAGAGAGAGAGAGAGAGAGAGAGAGAGAGAGAGAGAGAGAGAGAGAGAGAGAGATTACATGGTACATACATACGTAATTAAATAAACACATACATGCATCCATGCATACATACATACATACATACATACATACATACATATATACATACATACATACATACATGCATACATACAGACATAAATCTTAGCAAACAATTGTGTGTGTGTGTGTGTGTGTGTGTGTGTGTGTGTGTGTGTGTGTGTGTGTGTGTGTGTGTGTGTGTGTGTGTGTTTGTTTGTGTGTCTGCCTTTTATGTGTTTGTTCATTTTTTTTATCAATATTTATTTCTTTGTGTATGCTCATGTGTATTTATTGTATAATTAAAACACCAAATCGTCAGCTGCTCCTCTTTAAACTGTTCATGACTTGGAGGTTGACTGCTATGGCACATTGTTGATGACGTTACTGGAGAAACGCACTTTGCTGTGACACATTGTTTATGACGTTACTGGAGAAACGCACTTTGCTGTGACACATTGTTTATGACGTTACCGGAGAAACACACTTTGCTGATACATTGTTTATGACGCTACTGGAGAAACGCACTTTGCATATATGTTTTAATCGCGCCTAAGCCGGTGTCAGTGCATCCGTTAAAAGAGTATTGCGCTTCTGAATATTTTGATTTTATAGAGTCTTACACGGCGTGCCACTGTAGGGAGGATAATGATAAGATCAGGCTTTTGAGTGCGTTGATATATTCCTTTTTTTTTCTGTGTGCATGGGAGACATGGATCCTCACTTCAGACGTGGCATGAAGAATCCAAGCGAAGAAAAGAGGTGAAACTACAAGATACTTAACACCAAGGAGGTCGATCATATCACCAAAATCACAGGTGCGTTGAACCATCAGGCATGACACTGCAAGCTACCTAGCATCAAATAAGCTGATGACACCACCAATTTTGCAGGTGCGTTAAAACCTCAGGCAGCACCGTGGATCATATGAAGACCAAGAGATGTTATTGAAGACATGGAAATTCCGTCGGTGTGGCCATGTTACAGGATCCATTGGCTTTGATGAGACGATCCTCCTGGAGGGCAAGGCAGAGAAAGGGAGAATCTATTGAATAGATTACAGAGATAGAGGCAAGAAGAATGGACTGAATATAATCATTACAGAGTGAACAGGAAACGAATGGCAGAGACTGACATTTCGCTCTGAGATTTTGAATAGTTATCATCATCATCATCATTATCATCGTGTGTGTGTGTGTGTGTGTGTGTGTGTGTGTGTGTGTGTGTGTGTGTGTGTGTGTGTGTGTGTGTGTGTTGTGTGTGTGTGCAATGTGTGACATATTTACTGTCGCAAGTTTTAGCAGTAACAAAGAGGAAGTATTTTTAACATACCTCTCCCATTCTCCTTCTGATCCCTTCTTTTAGACGGAACAAAATGTCCTTAGGTGTCCTCCCCTTTCGTTTCTAAGGCCCAATCAACCTGTCCCCTGTATCCCTTGTCCCTACCCCCCTCTCCCTCACCCAGCCATTCCCTGCTACTTTGGTTTTGTTTTATTACAAGCTGAAGGTCTGTCAAAGTATGCATATAATTTCGTTGCATGCGAGATGTCCAAAAGGTGGAAGGAAATATTCATTTCTCTACTGAAAATAATCATTTTGACATATAACGCTTACGCGAATCGCATGTAATTGTTTTAATATAAGAGAGACGGAAACGAATGGGTTGGTAAAATGTTTGCTGATGAAGGCCCGAATAGAAGCAGAGGAAAGCTTATCTTGGTTTTAACACTTTTTCCCCTTTGCATAGGAACATGATAGTTTCACAGCAAACAGTTTCAGCTGTCTTCGTTCTTAACGACAAATACCTTGTAATGAATGTAGACATTTAGGCCTACGCGCCAAATGACACTAACGAAAGGGGGATCATTTCCAACATTTATTAAAATGTGAATGGTGTGGATGGAGATGAGATAGTACTATGAATATTAAGAAACAAAAAATTAGACAATAAATGCGTCAGAATTAACTGATGTTTGTAGATCGCTTTATCTGACTGAAAGATCGTTTACCTTGAATAGCTCAAATTCATTTATCATACGTCAACTCGATTACGGTCTTTCATCTTAAAGTATCTGCTTCCGTTTTCGTCATCTGACCATGTAACTGTCTCAGGTTGGGATCACAAGGGCGTAGTGTTAGAATTAAATCATAAACGTCATTCTGTTCGTGGTCCTGGGTGCTGGCATTTTTACAACAGTTCTCAAAACTGTTGAAAAATTGAACAGACTTTTAATTGAGTTCGTCTGAGAAAACGAAGACCTAAAGTGTGCTAAACATCGGGTTTTAATAGTTTCAAAATGGAGCGACTGATGGCGGAGAACGAAGCAAAATTTAGAAAGAGTGGGGGTTAGTTGCCGCCAAGGACATTGACAAACAAAGCACAGGACAAGACACGATGTATTTCGACCTCTTGGGTCTTCTTCAAGCAAAACAAAAAAAAATAGATCACATTTAACATTTAGGACAGTACAAACAAAGAACGAAGAGGGACTTATCTGATGTCCATGTGGTGTGCTGTGATGAATGGCTGCCATAAGGTCTGTGTCATGTATAGCGTTTTACTTGTGGATTATTATGTCGCCAAACGTCTGGCAGAGCGAAGTCAGTCATCATGTTTTCAACAAATTGTTTTGCCTTTGGATTGTTTATATTGCTATAATTATCATAATCTAAATAGGGATCGAGGACAAGGTTCCAGTCACCAGCTAAAACAAGTGCATGATTTTCATATTTCTGTATTTTTCCCTTTAGGTTTTCGTACAATTATCTTTATTAGGTCCGTAAATATTTACCAGCAGAATCTTCATCTCGAAGGTTGTCACGAACACAATGATATAGTTTCCGTTTGAATCCCTTTCTATTTCGTTGATTTTCAATTCGAAATTATTGTTAAATAATATTGCAACTCCCCTAGCATTGGACTTAAAGGAGGGAGAAAAAACATCTATATCCCCATTCAGACGTTACATATCTTTGGAACTTTTCATTGAAGTGAGTATCCTGAAGGCAGTAGATACAGTGTGACTTTTTTTTTCTAAGAAAATGAAACACGTCTCTTCTTTTCTGAAGGTCTTCTAGTCTCTGGCAATTCAGGGACGATATCGTTATTGATGCCATGTTAAGTCTTAAGACCTTTTGCATACATAATCTTCTTGTACATCACTTCATATACAAAATGAAAAACATAATGTGGTGTTTCAAATAAACGTAATACATTAGTCCATACTTTTTGTCTGTGAGAAACCATTTCACCTTGGAAGTAACAACAATTACAACAATAGAAATCCATTGCTGCTGATACAAGGTAAATGAAACAAAGGTGGGCTGGATAAATGAGGAACCAATTCTTTGCAATACATCGATACACGAAGAAAACCACACACACACAAAAAGCCATACTGTGTACAAAAACAAAAAAAAAAAAAAAATCCGAATAAACAAACACAAGAATGGAGGGGAAAAAAGTATTCTTTATAAATGCCAACCGCTGTGGAGAGAACGGGACTTTGATTACCTGCTAATTAATGCCAAATCCAAACATAATACCATATGGGAAACAGGGCTAATACAGACAGGGAGGCAGAGGAACAGAGGAAGAAAGGGGAAAAAAAGTGTGTATGTATGTGTGTGTGTGTGTGTGTGTGTGTGTGTGTGTGTGTGTGTGTGTGTGTGTGTATGTATGTGTGTGTGTGTGTGTGTGTGTGTGTGTGTGTGTGTGTGTGTGTGTGTGTGTGTGTGTGTGTGTGTGTGTGTGTGTGTGACCCTCAGAGAACAGGTTATCGAACGAGAAACATATGAAAAAAAAAAAAAAAACCACGAACAATAATACTGTGGAGATCATTAAAGATAGATACCCACTGGACTCTGCAGTAAACATTTGCAAATAGAAGAAAGAAGCGAATCATCGTTTAACATTTCGGGCAGAGACATGTTAGTGGATCTCTCGGCTGAAATACATACACCGCTTTTGCAGTCTAGTTCCTTTCCTCTGGGACAATGCATTAATTAGTAAATGACTTATACTCAGTGCTTCTCCACACAAACATGTTACATTTTTGCAAAATTTCGGTTTAAGAGAATGTCAGCGCATTCTAGACATTAAACTTCTGATCTCTCCCGACAGAGAAGCCAGGAAGTAGCTCAAGACTTTTTAGCAGATGTTATTGTGTGATGCCCATTGGACTCGATTCAACAGAACTTCTGCAGAACCGTCCCCATGAGGGTACCAGGCAGTATTTTATGACTGCAAAGCCCATCGGGGGACAAACCCCCCCCCCCCCGCCCCACCAGCCATCATCAAGCAAAACTGCTGCACGTATCCCGCAGCCCAGGTCATTGCTGTTCCGCTGATAGATGAAACCAGTATGACTGTGGACACAGCCACTCTCCCCACTTGGTCTTACGTGACCTTTGAGGTAAACATGGCTGCAGTCGTTCCCCGCCTAGATACCTAGATACATGTGACGTAAAAGCCTTAATACGAGAATGTCCAATACTATCTTAGAGAAGAACAAGATTCCTT
>JADBJO010013432.1:0-2500 GCA_016801955.1 Conus betulinus | reverse complement strand
ACGCTTACACACACAAACAACACACACACATACGCGCACACACACACACACACACACACACACACACCACACACACACACAACACACACAACACAGCGGATGTGTGGGGGTCATCTTTTGGTTGGGGGAGGGGGGTATAGGAATTCGGAGCAGAAGGAAACGTATACTTTAGTCCCACGACTGTTGATGTATCCAGCTGCCAAGAGTTGAACTTGATCGGTACCAACATCTGCCGACATCGATCAGGATGATAGAACGACTCAGGGTTGGGAGGGAATGAGGTGTGTGTGTGTGTGTGTGTGTGTGTGTGTTGTGTGTGTGTGTGGTGTGTGTGTGTGAGAGAGAGAGAGAGAGAGAGAGTGAGTGCGTGTGTATGTGTTGTGTGAGAGAGCGCGTGCGGGCGCGAGAGAGAGAGAGAGAGAGAGAGAGAGAGAGAGAGAGAGGAGAGAAGAGAGAGACAGACAGACAGAGAAAGAGTAGGAGGAGGAGGTGGGAGGTGTTTGTGGAAATGTGGGTGGTAGGGAGATAAAGCCGAAGAGGTTTTGGTACCTGTTTCTCTACACCCTGATAGAATGACCACTGAACCCTTTTCTCCACACAGAACACGGCTCCTACCCAGAGGTACCGGTTTTCACTCCCTGATAGAATGACCACTGAACCCATCCATTCCACACAGACACACTGGCTCCTGTCCAAAGGTGGGTTTGCGATGGACCCAGACGGGAAGTCTAAAACCACATGCACACAGTCTGAGTTGTATCCACGCATCCCCGAAAGTGTCGCTCAAATTTCCTGACCAACACGGCAGTTGTCTGTATCTCTCAGGCCTGGCTGATGCCGGGATTTATTCAAAAAAAAAAAAAAAAAAAAAAAGAAGAAGAACAAAGCTTAGAATACAACTTCGCCATATAGACCAGCATGTATCTCTATAGCAGCATCATCTACGTCATCTTCATCCTCATCGAGCAGCATGAAAAAAACAAAAGACAGTCTGACACTCTTAGTGGCTTTTTCACACCCTGCTCTCGTGGTGACCGGCCTCACTTACGATTGTCTTCCTACGTCTCTGCTCCTTGGTGAGTTCGTGACGAGGTCGTCGCGATATTGGCGAAGTCACGGCGACTGTCGCTGGACAGGCGTGGGAGCGTCCTCCGGAGGATGACGCTTACCCACGCTGACTCCACGCGACCCGGTTGTTATCGTCTTAAGTAGGACTTTAGTAAGGTGGTGTGTCCTGTGCACGGTAGTTCAGAGCTAGCACCGTTGAAACACCACTGAAAAGATTCGGCAGCAGTGCAGTGTACCCTCTGACGTTAAAACAGAACATAAGGGCCCCTTTGAATGCTGTGTGTCGCTGGTGGGTTGGAGAGGTGTGGTGGGGGGGGGGGGGGGGGGGGGGGGGGGGGGGGGGGGGGGGGGGGGGGGGGGGGGGGGGGGGGGGGGGGGGGGGGGGGGGGGGGGGGGGGGGGGGGGGGGGGTGGGGGGGGGGGGGGGGGGGGGGGGGGGGGGGGAGGGGGTGGGGGGGGGGGGGGGGGGGGGGGGTGGGGGGGGGGGGGGGGGGGGGGGGGGGGGGGGGGGGGGGAGGGGGGGGTGGGGGGGGGGGGGGGGGGGGAATAAGGACTTTACGAAAAACACTGCACGTCAGTACTATTTCCTGCACAAATTAAAAGAAGTACTCTCTCTCCCCCCCCCCCCCCCCCCCCCCCCCCCCCCCCGTGGACACTGGTTACGACCCATTTGCGAACCAGTTTTCCTTTCTGCATTTGTTGGTAAGTTTGGCAATGCCATGCAGAGACGTCAGCATCGAAATACTTGCAGATGACTGACCCTACAGAGGACTGGTTTATGTTGCTGGAAGATACGACTTCACACTTTCCCGAGTGATCCAAGACCGAAGACACCAGCCAACGGGGACGCCAGCCAACAGGATCCTACCCCCCGCAGTGCTTGGCCAGCGCGCATGAGTAAGAAAAAAAAAATTTAAAAAAAAAGGAAAAAAAAAAAAAGGTGAGGGCATAACGTCGGTGACGGACAGGTGTGCGAGTTCTCGGCGCGGGGCAAACTAAACTAACCAATTAGTTCAGCATCTTCCTTGCCACGCTTGGTAGGTGGGAGTGAAGGTGGAGGGAGGAGGAGGCGGAGGAAGGTCAGGGAGCTGGAGTTTTTGGGCCCTTTTCTCCATCCGTAGTGAACTGGTCGTCTCCTGCTCCATTGTGTTGTCTGTGTCCTCCTTGTGCACAGAAGTCTGTGTGCCTGTCTTTTCTGTCTGTCTGTCTGTCCTGTCTCTGTCCTCTTTCTCTGTCTCTGTCTCTCTCTGTCACTCTCTGTCTCTCTCTGTGCTCTCTCTCTCCTCTCTATCTCTCTCTCTCTCTCTCTCTCTCTCTCTCTCTATCGTGAGCGCAAAACACTAGACGGACGCACATGCGCACTGCGTCATCATACAGACGGAAGGGCGGGCGGACTACCCCGCTCCCTTCTTTTTCTGTGTGCAGGTACCGTC
>JADBJO010013431.1:43443-52510 GCA_016801955.1 Conus betulinus | reverse complement strand
CCTCGGTTCTATCAGCTGGTTTCGGCGTGCGCTGGTCCCTACAGGCTAGTTTAGGCGGCCTCGGTTCCTATCAGCTGGTTTCGGCGTGCGCAGGTCCCTACAGGCTAGCCTATCAGCTGGTTTCGGCGTGCGCAGGTCCCTACAGGCTAGTTTAGGCGGCCTCGGTTCCTATCAGCTGGTTTCGGCGTGCGCTGGTCCCTACAGGCTAGTTTAGGCGGCCTCGGTTCCTATCAGCTGGTTTCGGCGTGCGCAGGTCCCTACAGGCTAGTTTAGGCGGCCTCGGTTCCTATCAGCTGGTTTCGGCGTGCGCTGGTCCCTACAGGCTAGTTTAGGCGGCCTCGGTTCCTATCAGCTGGTTTCGGCGTGCGCAGGTCCCTACAGGCTAGTTTAGGCGGCCTCGGTTCCTATCAGCTGGTTTCGGCGTGCGCTGGTCCCTACAGGCTAGTTTAGGCGGCCTCGGTTCCTATCAGCTGGTTTCGGCGTGCGCTGGTCCCTACAGGCTAGTTTAGGCGGGCCTCGGTTCCTATCAGCTGGTTTCGGCGTGCGCAGGTCCCTACAGGCTAGTTTAGGCGGCCTCGGTTCCTATCAGCTGGTTTCGGCGTGGCAGGTCCCTACAGGCTAGTTTAGGCGGCCTCGGTTCCTATCAGCTGGTTTCGGCGTGCGCAGGTCCCTACAGGCTAGTTTAGGCGGCCTCGGTTCCTATCAGCTGGTTTCGGCGTGCGCAGGTCCCTACAGGCTAGTTTAGGCGGCCTCGGTTCCTATCAGCTGGTTTCGGCGTGCGCAGGTCCCTACAGGCTAGTTTAGGCGGCCTCGGTTCCTATCAGCTGGTTTCGGCGTGCGCAGGTCCCTACAGGCTAGTTTAGGCGGCCTCGGTTCCTATCAGCTGGTTTCGGCGTGCGCAGGTCCCTACAGGCTAGTTTAGGCGGCCTCGGTTCCTATCAGCTGGTTTCGGCGTGCGCAGGTCCTACAGGCTAGTTTAGGCGGCCTCGGTTCCTATCAGCTGGTTTCGGCGTGCGCAGGTCCCTACAGGCTAGTTTAGGCGGCCTCGGTTCCTATCAGCTGGTTTCGGCGTGCGCAGGTCCCTACAGGCTAGTTTAGGCGGCCTCGGTTCCTATCAGCTGGTTTCGGCGTGCGCAGGTCCCTACAGGCTAGTTTAGGCGGCCTCGGTTCCTATCAGCTGGTTTCGGCGTGCGCAGGTCCCTACAGGCTAGTTTAGGCGGCCTCGGTTCCTATCAGCTGGTTTCGGCGTGCGCAGGTCCCTACAGGCTAGTTTAGGCGGCCTCGGTTCCTATCAGCTGTTTCGGCGTGCGCAGGTCCCTACAGGCTAGTTTAGGCGGCCTCGGTTCCTATCAGCTGGTTTCGGCGTGCGCTGGTCCCTACAGGCTAGTTTAGGCGGCCTCGGTTCCTATCAGCTGGTTTCGGCGTGCGCAGGTCCCTACAGGCTAGTTTAGGCGGCCTCGGTTCCTATCAGCTGGTTTCGGCGTGCGCTGGTCCCTACAGGCTAGTTTAGGCGGCCTCGGTTCTATCAGCTGGTTTCGGCGTGCGCTGGTCCCTACAGGCTAGTTTAGGCGGCCTCGGTTCCTATCAGCTGGTTTCGGCGTGCGCTGGTCCCTACAGGCTAGTTTAGGCGGCCTCGGTTCCTATCAGCTGGTTTCGGCGTGCGCAGGTCCCTACAGGCTAGTTTAGGCGGCCTCGGTTCCTATCAGCTGGTTTCGGCGTGCGCTGGTCCCTACAGGCTAGTTTAGGCGGCCTCGGTTCCTATCAGCTGGTTTCGGCGTGCGCTGGTCCCTACAGGCTAGTTTAGGCGGCCTCGGTTCCTATCAGCTGGTTTCGGCGTGCGCAGGTCCCTACAGGCTAGTTTAGGCGGCCTCGGTTCCTATCAGCTGGTTTCGGCGTGCGCTGGTCCCTACAGGCTAGTTTAGGCGGCCTCGGTTCCTATCAGCTGGTTTCGGCGTGCGCTGGTCCCTACAGGCTAGTTTAGGCGGCCTCGGTTCCTATCAGCTGGTTTCGGCGTGCGCAGGTCCCCTACAGGCTAGTTTAGGCGGCCTCGGTTCCTATCAGCTGGTTTCGGCGTGCGCAGGTCCCTACAGGCTAGTTTAGGCGGCCTCGGTTCCTATCAGCTGGTTTCGGCGTGCGCAGGTCCCTACAGGCTAGTTTAGGCGGCCTCGGTTCCTATCAGCTGGTTTCGGCGTGCGCAGGTCCCTACAGGCTAGTTTAGGCGGCCTCGGTTCCTATCAGCTGGTTTCGGCGTGCGCAGGTCCCTACAGGCTAGTTTAGGCGGCCTCGGTTCCTATCAGCTGGTTTCGGCGTGCGCAGGTCCCTACAGGCTAGTTTAGGCGGCCTCGGTTCCTATCAGCTGGTTTCGGCGTGCGCAGGTCCCTACAGGCTAGTTTAGGCGGCCTCGGTTCCTATCAGCTGGTTTCGGCGTGCGCAGGTCCCTACAGGCTAGTTTAGGCGGCCTCGGTTCCTATCAGCTGGTTTCGGCGTGCGCAGGTCCCTACAGGCTAGTTTAGGCGGCCTCGGTTCCTATCAGCTGGTTTCGGCGTGCGCAGGTCCCTACAGGCTAGTTTAGGCGGCCTCGGTTCTATCAGCTGGTTTCGGCGTGCGCAGGTCCCTACAGGCTAGTTTAGGCGGCCTCGGTTCCTATCAGCTGGTTTCGGCGTGCGCAGGTCCCTACAGGCTAGTTAGGCGGCCTCGGTTCCTATCAGCTGGTTTCGGCGTGCGCAGGTCCCTACAGGCTAGTTTAGGCGGCCTCGGTTCCTATCAGCTGGTTTCGGCGTGCGCGCAGGTCCCTACAGGCTAGTTTAGGCGGCCTCGGTTCCTATCAGCTGGTTTCGGCGTGCGCAGGTCCCTACAGGCTAGTTTAGGCGGCCTCGGTTCCTATCAGCTGGTTTCGGCGTGCGCAGGTCCCTACAGGCTAGTTTAGGCGGCCTCGGTTCCTATCAGCTGGTTTCGGCGTGCGCAGGTCCCTACAGGCTAGTTTAGGCGGCCTCGGTTCCTATCAGCTGGTTTCGGCGTGCGCAGGTCCCTACAGGCTAGTTTAGGCGGCCTCGGTTCCTATCAGCTGGTTCGGCGTGCGCAGGTCCCTACAGGCTAGTTTAGGCGGCCTCGGTTCCTATCAGCTGGTTTCGGCGTGCGCAGGTCCCTACAGGCTAGTTTAGGCGGCCTCGGTTCCTATCAGCTGGTTTCGGCGTGCGCAGGTCCCTACAGGCTAGTTTAGGCGGCCTCGGTTCCTATCAGCTGGTTTCGGCGTGCGCAGGTCCCTACAGGCTAGTTTAGGCGGCCTCGGTTCCTATCAGCTGGTTTCGGCGTGCGCAGGTCCCTACAGGCTAGTTTAGGCGGCCTCGGTTCCTATCAGCTGGTTTTTCGCGTGCGCAGGTCCCTACAGGCTAGTTTAGGCGGCCTCGGGTTCCTATCAGCTGGTTTCGGCGTGCGCAGGTCCCTACAGGCTAGTTTAGGCGGCCTCGGTTCCTATCAGCTGGTTTCGGCGTGCGCTGGTCCCTACAGGCTAGTTTAGGCGGCCTCGGTTCCTATCAGCTGGTTTCGGCGTGCGCAGGTCCTACAGGCTAGTTTAGGCGGCCTCGGTTCCTATCAGCTGGTTTCGGCGTGCGCAGGTCCCTACAGGCTAGTTTAGGCGGCCTCGGTCCTATCAGCTGGTTTCGGCGTGCGCAGGTCCCTACAGGCTAGTTTAGGCGGCCTCGGTTCCTATCAGCTGGTTTCGGCGTGCGCAGGTCCCTACAGGCTAGTTTAGGCGGCCTCGGTTCCTATCAGCTGGTTTCGGCGTGCGCAGGTCCCTACAGGCTAGTTTAGGCGGCCTCGGTTCCTATCAGCTGGTTTCGGCGTGCGCAGGTCCCTACAGGCTAGTTTAGGCGGCCTCGGTTCCTATCAGCTGGTTTCGGCGTGCGCAGGTCCTACAGGCTAGTTTAGGCGGCCTCGGTTCCTATCAGCTGGTTTCGGCGTGCGCAGGTCCCTACAGGCTAGTTTAGGCGGCCTCGGTTCCTATCAGCTGGTTTCGGCGTGCGCAGGTCCCTACAGGCTAGTTTAGGCGGCCTCGGTTCCTATCAGCTGGTTTCGGCGGTGCGCAGGTCCCTACAGGCTAGTTTAGGCGGCCTCGGTTCCTATCAGCTGGTTTCGGCGTGCGCAGGTCCCTACAGGCTAGTTTAGGCGGCCTCGGTTCCTATCAGCTGGTTTCGGCGTGCGCAGGTCCCCTACAGGCTAGTTTAGGCGGCCTCGGTTCCTATCAGCTGGTTTCGGCGTGCGCGCAGGTCCCTACAGGCTAGTTTAGGCGGCCTCGGTTCCTATCAGCTGGTTTCGGCGTGCGCAGGTCCCTACAGGCTAGTTTAGGCGGCCTCGGTTCCTATCAGCTGGTTTCGGCGTGCGCGCGCAGGTCCCTACAGGCTAGTTTAGGCGGCCTCGGTTCCTATCAGCTGGGTTTCGGCGTGCGCAGGTCCCTACAGGCTAGTTTAGGCGGCCTCGGTTCCTATCAGCTGGTTTCGGCGTGCGCAGGTCCCTACAGGCTAGTTTAGGCGGCCTCGGTTCCTATCAGCTGGTTTCGGCGTGCGCGCTGGTCCCTACAGGCTAGTTTAGGCGGGCCTCGGGTTCCTATCAGCTGGTTTCGGCGTGCGCAGGTCCCTACAGGCTAGTTTAGGCGGCCTCGGTTCCTATCAGCTGGTTTCGGCGTGCGCAGGTCCCTACTACAGGCTAGTTTAGGCGGCCTCGGTTCCTATCAGCTGGTTTCGGCGTGCGCTGGTCCCTACAGGCTAGTTTAGGCGGCCTCGGTTCCTATCAGCTGGTTTCGGCGTGCGCTGGTCCCTACAGGCTAGTTTAGGCGGCCCTCGGTTCCTATCAGCTGGTGGTTTCGGCAGGCTAGTTTAGGCGCTGGTTCCCTACAGGCTAGTTTAGGCGGCCGGCCTCGGTTCCTATCAGCTGGTTTCGGCGTGCGCAGGTCCCTACAGGCTAGTTTAGGCGGCCTCGGTTCCTATCAGCTGGTTTCGGCGTGCGCAGGTCCCTACAGGCTAGTTTAGGCGGCCTCGGTTCCTATCAGCTGGTTTCGGCGTGCGCAGGTCCCTACAGGCTAGTTTAGGCGGCCTCGGTTCCTATCAGCTGGTTTCGGCGTGCGCAGGTCCTACAGGCTAGTTTAGGCGGCCTCGGTTCCTATCAGCTGGTTTCGGCGTGCGCAGGTCCCTACAGGCTAGTTTAGGCGGCCTCGGTTCCTATCAGCTGGTTTCGGCGTGCGCAGGTCCCTACAGGCTAGTTTAGGCGGCCTCGGTTCCTATCAGCTGGTTTCGGCGTGCGCAGGTCCCCTACAGGCTAGTTTAGGCGGCCTCGGTTCCTATCAGCTGGTTTCGGCGTGCGCAGGTCCCTACAGGCTAGTTTAGGCGGCCTCGGTTCCTATCAGCTGGTTTCGGCGTGCGCAGGTCCCTACAGGCTAGTTTAGGCGGCCTCGGTTCCTATCAGCTGGTTTCGGCGTGCGCAGGTCCCTACAGGCTAGTTTAGGCGGCCTCGGTTCCTATCAGCTGGTTTCGGCGTGCGCTGGTCCCTACAGGCTAGTTTAGGCGGCCTCGGTTCCTATCAGCTGGTTTCGGCGTGCGCAGGTCCCTACAGGCTAGTTTAGGCGGGCCTCGGTTCCTATCAGCTGGTTTCGGCGTGCGCAGGTCCCTACAGGCTAGTTTAGGCGGCCCTCGGTTCCTATCAGCTGGTTTCGGCGTGCGCAGGTCCCTACAGGCTAGTTTAGGCGGCCCGGTTCCTATCAGCTGGGTTCGGCGTGCGCTGGGTCCCTACAGGCTAGTTTAGTTTAGGCGGCCTCGGTTCCTATCAGCTGGTTTCGGCGTGCGCAGGGTCCCTACAGGCTAGTTTAGGCGGCCTCGGTTCCTATCAGCTGGTTTCGGCGTGCGCGCAGGTCCCTACAGGCTAGTTTAGGCGGCCTCGGTTCCTATCAGCTGGTTTCGGCGTGCGCAGGTCCCTACAGGCTAGTTTAGGCGGCCTCGGTTCCTATCAGCTGGTTTCGGCGTGCGCAGGTCCCTACAGGCTAGTTTAGGCGGCCTCGGTTCCTATCAGCTGGTTTCGGCGTGCGCAGGTCCCTACAGGCTAGTTTAGGCGGCCTCGGTTCCTATCAGCTGGTTTCGGCGTGCGCAGGTCCCTACAGGCTAGTTTAGGCGGCAGGGTTCCTATCAGCTGGTTTCGGCGTGCGCGGTCCTACAGGCTAGTTTAGGCGGCCTCGGTTCCTATCAGCTGGTTTCGGCGTGCGCAGGTCCCTACAGGCTAGTTTTAGGCGGCCTCGGTTCCTATATCAGCTGGTTTCGGCGTGCGCAGGTCCCTACAGGCTAGTTTAGGCGGCCTCGGTTCCTATCAGCTGGTTTCGGCGTGCGCGCAGGTCCCTACAGGCTAGTTTAGGCGGCCTCGGTTCCTATCAGCTGGTTTCGGCGTGCGCAGGTCCCTACAGGCTAGTTTAGGCGGGCCTCGGTTCCTATCAGCTGGTTTCGGCGTGCGCAGGTCCCTACAGGCTAGTTTAGGCGGGCCTCGGTTCCTATCAGCTGGTTTCGGCGTGCGCAGGTCCCTACAGGCTAGTTTAGGCGGCCTCGGTTCCTATCAGCTGGTTTCGGCGTGCGCAGGTCCCTACAGGCTAGTTTAGTTTAGGCGGCCCTCGGGTTCCGGCGTGCGCTGGTCAGCTGGTTTTAGGCGGCCTCGGTTCCTATCAGGGGTCGGCGTACGCAGGTAGTTTAGGGCTAGGCCTCGGGTTCTATCAGCTGGTTTTCGCGTGCGCAGGTCCCTACAGGCTAGTTTAGGCGGGCCTCGGTTCCTATCAGCTGGTTTCGGCGTGCGCAGGTCCATACAGGCTAGTTTAGGCGGCCTCGGTTCCTATCAGCTGGTTTCGGCGTGCGCAGGTCCCTACAGGCTAGTTTAGGCGGCCTCGGTTCCTATCAGCTGGTTTCGGCGTGCGCAGGTCCCTACAGGCTAGTTTAGGCGGCCTCGGTTCCTATCAGCTGGTTTCGGCGTGCGCAGGTCCCTACAGGCTAGTTTAGGCGGCCTCGGTTCCTATCAGCTGGTTTCGGCGTGTGCGCAGGTCCCTACAGGCTAGTTTAGGCGGCCTCGGTTCCTATCAGCTGGTTTCGGCGTGCGCAGGTCCATACAGGCTAGTTAGGCGGCCTCGGTTCCTATCAGCTGGTTTCGGCGTGCGCAGGTCCCTACAGGCTAGTTTAGGCGGCCTCGGTTCCTATCAGCTGGTTTCGGCGTGCGCAGGTCCCTACAGGCTAGTTTAGCGGCCTCGGTTCCTATCAGCTGGTTTCGGCGTGCGCAGGTCCCTACAGGCTAGTTAGGCGGCCTCGGTTCCTATCAGCTGGTTTCGGCGTGCGCAGGTCCCTACAGGCTAGTTTAGGCGGCGTGCTCGGTTCCTATCAGCTGGTTTCGGCGTGCGCGCAGGTCCCTACAGGCTAGTTTAGGCGGCCTCGGTTCCTATCAGCTGGTTTCGGCGTGCGCTGGTCCCTACAGGCTAGTTTAGGCGGCCTCGGTTCCTATCAGCTGGTTTCGGCGTGCGCAGGGTCCCTACAGGCTAGTTTAGGCGGCCTCGGTTCCTATCAGCTGGTTTCGGCGTGCGCAGGTCCCTACAGGCTAGTTTAGGCGGCCTCGGTTCCTATCAGCAGGTGGTTTCGGCGTGCGCTGGTCCCTACAGGCTAGTTTAGGCGGCCTCGGTTCCTATCAGCTGGTTCGGCGTGCGCTGGTCCCTACAGGCTAGTTTTTAGGCGGCCTCGGTTCCTATCAGCTGGTTTCGGCGTGCGCTGGTCCCTACAGGCTAGTTTAGGCGGCCTCGGTTCCTATCAGCTGGTTTCGGCGTGCGCAGGTCCCTACAGGGCTAGTTTAGGGCGGCCTCGGTTCCTATCAGCTGGTTTCGGCGTGCGCAGGGTCCCTACAGGCTAGTTTAGGGCGGCCTCGGTTCCTATCAGCTGGTTTCGGCGTGCGCTGGTCCCTACAGGCTAGTTTAGGCGGCCTCGGTTCCTATCAGCTGGTTTCGGCGTGCGCTGGTCCCTACAGGCTAGTTTAGGCGGCCTCGGTTCCTATCAGCTGGTTTCGGCGTGCGCAGGTCCCTACAGGCTAGTTTAGGCGGCCTCGGTTCCTATCAGCTGGTTTCGGCGTGCGCGCTGGTCCCTACAGGCTAGTTTAGGCGGCCTCGGTTCCTATCAGCTGGTTTCGGCGTGGGCTGGTCCCTACAGGCTAGTTTAGGCGGTCGGTTCCTATCAGCTGGTTTCGGCGTGCGCTGGTCCCTACAGGCTAGTTTAGGCGGCCTCGGTTTCCTATCAGCTGGTTTCGGCGTGCGCTGGTCCCTACAGGCTAGTTTAGGCGGCCTCGGTTCCTATCAGCTGGTTTCGGCGTGCGCAGGTCCCTACAGGCTAGTTTAGGCGGCCTCGGTTCCTATCAGCTGGTTTCGGCGTGCGCAGGTCCCTACAGGCTAGTTTAGGCGGCCTCGGTTCCTATCAGCTGGTTTCGGCGTGCGCAGGTCCCTACAGGCTAGTTTAGGCGGCCTCGGTTCCTATCAGCTGGTTTCGGCGTGCGCAGGTCCCTACAGGCTAGTTTAGGCGGCCTCGGTTCCTATCAGCTGGTTTCGGCGTGCGCAGGTCCCTACAGGCTAGTTTAGGCGGCCCTCGGTTCCTATCAGCTGGTTTCGGCGTGCGCAGGTCCCTACAGGCTAGTTTAGGCGGCCTCGGTTCCTATCAGCTGGTTTCGGCGTGCGCAGGTCCCTACAGGCTAGTTTAGGCGGCCTCGGTTCCTATCAGCTGGTTTCGGCGTGCGCAGGTCCCTACAGGCTAGTTTAGGCGGCCTCGGTTCCTATCAGCTGGTTTCGGCGTGCGCAGGTCCCTACAGGCTAGTTTAGGCGGCCTCGGTTCCTATCAGCTGGTTTCGGCGTGCGCAGGTCCCTACAGGCTAGTTTAGGCGGCCTCGGTTCCTATCAGCTGGGTTTCGGCGTGCGCAGGTCCCTACAGGCTAGTTTAGGCGGCCTCGGTTCCTATCAGCTGGTTTCGGCGTGCGCAGGTCCCTACAGGCTAGTTTAGGCGGCCTCGGTTCCTATCAGCTG
>JADBJO010013431.1:25000-35956 GCA_016801955.1 Conus betulinus | reverse complement strand
GATATAGACAACAATATAGAAGAACTTTTTCAAGATATGAAAAGAGCTAAAATTCACAGCACAAAGTTTGTGGCCCGTTTGGATGGCATTTCTTACCAGCTTCTGATTCATTTACCATTTAATGGGAAAGAATTGTTATTTTCGTTTTACCAAAAATGTTGGTTAAATGAAGCTCTTCCTAAAATCTGGAAGCAGTCAATTGCAATTCCTATTCCAAAACAAGGTAAACCGAGATCAGCTATAAGTAGTTATCGACCAATAGCTTTAACTTCCCATGCCAGTAAATTATTAGAAAAAAAAAATTACAGAAAAGATTATTTTATCACTGTGAAAAACAAAATATCATTCCTACATGTCAAGCTGGTTTAGAAAAGGACGTTGCACAACAGACAACTTAGTTAAACTACAACTCAAATAAAAAAAAAAAAAATTCTCCAAAAGAAAAAGTACACTTGCCACATTCTTTGATGTACGAAAAGCTTATGATAGTGTTTGGCATGCACGACTTTTATATAAATTGAAAAAAATTGAAATAACAGGTATAACTTATCATTACATTAGTAATTTATTATCAGATAGGTCATACAAGTCAGGTTGGGAAATGTCTACTCTTCAGCGAAAAGAATTGATATAGGCATTCCACAAGGATCTGTACTAGCTCCATTATTGTTTAATATATTAATTCACGATCTCTACCAAACTGTCTATCAAAAACAACAAATGTTGTGCAATATGCAGACGATATAGCTATTTGGATCAACACATCGTTGAGGAAAAATACTAACAAAAGAACTGTTCATTATGTTCAGAACATATACCAAAGAGAACTTAATAATCTAAATCAATATATGAAAGAAAATGGATTGAAGTTGTCTTATGAAAAGACTTATCTTATGCTTTTTAATAATGGTGAAAATCCTGAAACTCTTCCTCAGTTAGTATTGGATGGAAACCCTCTTGTTTATAAGCAGTCTGTTTAAGTTTTTAGGTGTACATTTAACATCAAAATTAAATTGGAAAGTTCATATTGAATATTTGATTTATAAAGCAAGAAAAAGATTTAATTTTTTTTAAAATCATAAATAAACAGACATGGAGCCAAAATACCAAAACATTACTACACCTTGCAATTTCTTTAGTTCGATCAGTACTCTCTTATGGGCAAGAGGTGTATTTCAGTGCTTCAAATACTCTTTTAAATAAATTACAAAGCATAGATAGTCGGGCTATCAAGCTAGCTCTTGGTGTCCCTATGCACTCTAACACTCATAGAACATATAAAGAGAGCAACATGTTGTCATTAACAGAACATCGAAAATTAGCAGTTTCAAAATATGTAATCAGAAGCCTATCTATCGTTAATAATACACAGGAGGAAATATTCTTAAATGCAGAAACAGAGTTCCCAAAGAGAGCAAAAAACATAACACTTCTTCAGCCTATCAAGAATTTTACTGAAGACGTTATGAGTAAAAGCAAAATAGATATTCACAATATTTCAGTCATGCCTATTATACCAATGATACCACCATGGAACAAAGAAAAGCAAAGTTTGATATAGAATACAGCAGTTACAACAAAAATGAAGAAGAGAATTTATTAGTTACTGACGTTCGCCTTCATTTAGATTCAAAATATTCAAATCATCTAAAAATTTTCACTGATGGCCGTCTTAGAAACGTCAGACAGTGGTGCAGGTTTTGTTATTCCTTCGCTCAGAATAGAAAAGTCATATTATTTAGGCAAAGGTGTTTCAATATTTACATCTGAATTATACGCAATAATGCAAGCTTTAGAATTCATTTGTGATCTACCATATTCTATTTATAACATCTTACTATGTGTTGATTCAAAATCAGTTTTACAAACGCTCAAGCAAAATAGCTGCAACAGTCGTAACGATATTGTCTTTGAAATTAAGTATTTAATTCATCGTATTGCTATAAAAGGGTATTGGTATTGACTTTTGCTGGGTGCCATCTCATTCTGGGCTCTTTTGGAATGAGGTTGCTGATAGAGCTGCTAAAACGAGGAGCTTTCAATAACTCTGACACAGTTTCAAATGAGAAATTAGCATTATCAACAGATGAAATGAAATGTACTCCCTGTTGGAAAAAATCCACTTGTACTTGTCCATCTGCTTCTAGATCTAAGGTCTTGACATATAGTAGACCTATAATTAGTTTACTGTACAAAATACGACTAAACTCGTGGAAAGCTAAGTACGCAAAAGTTAATTGTATTTGCAATCTTAAACTGTCAATTCATCACTTACTATTAGAATGCCCAATTTTGCTCGCTAGATACCGAATGAATAATATGGAGTTTTTTTCTGAAGTATGATAACACAAGGGACGTTTTGAATGATGAAGAAATTGACATTATCTTTCTCACGATGAAGATGAAAATGCGACAACGTATTGCATTGGTGTGTGTATATGTGACAACAGTTTCAAATGATTTGAATGGACGAAAGCATAGGGTCAGGTAGGAAGCATTTCATTGTTTATAACTGACATCTGCATGTGTAGCATACTAAAATCTTGCTTTGCTAAAAGCATGGTGTGGCTGTGATAGAATCAGTATTGGCATGCTTCACAAGCAGGTAGAACACACAGATAAACAAGCAAAACATGCCCAGGCCATGGTAGGGAACCCACCACCGAGTTCCCAGTGAAGCTGACCAGTGCCGACAAAGACTGTTTATTTGGGCCCAGTACCGGCTGTCAGGTAGGCATACCGCGAATGATTTTCTGTCAGTTGTAAAGAAAAGATATGCATGTCCAATATGTCTGAATTTGAGCGCGATTGATAAGTGAATGCATGCTCTCCACTGAGTTGAACTTTCATTTCCCTTTGTGTGTGTTCGTTAGTCTGTTTTAATCGTTTGTTTTTTGTTGTTGTCGTTGTTGTTAAATCTTTGTGGTGCTTGCCAGCAATACGTATGATAGAAGACCCATTCATGTTTGGAATCGTTCTGTCAGTCAGAGACCCCACAATCCAGTGACATCAATCGACCACAAATCGTTGCATTCTGGCGCAAAGTATTAATTAAGAAACACAGACCCTATTTCCAACACACTGCCAGCCAGACAGCTAGTATCACATTACGCGTAGGCGGGAAAGCATGTGGGATGTTAGTGCGAGGAAGCTGGCAGCTGTAAGCTACACTGCACTGTTTTAATTAAACTGCGGTCATCTCCATCCCTTTCCTCTCGTCTTTCCTCTGCGACCAATAGGCTATCAGTGGTTATTGCCTTTGTCTTCAACTAAGTATTCCCCTGTGGACAGGCGTGGTACGTGCAGGGAAAAAAATCTTCCATTTAACTGGGGAAACATACCTGACTGCCAGTGAGGACACGCCTTCAGTCTTCCTTCGGTTCGCCTGAACAAGTTGCTCGACTGGTAGCTCTTCAGAGACTGAAGGGAAGTCCTCACTCTCACCAAACTAACACAAAACACAGGTGAGTAGCTGTTAGGTAAACAGGTCAACCGGTTTTGCAGGTTTACCTGCTCCGGTCCGATGTGTCCCCAAAATTTGGAACTGGACAAAATTTGCTCCATCACACTTCTCCTCCTCTCCTCCTCCTCCTCCTCCTCCTCCTCCTCCTCCTCCTCCTCCCTCCTCCTTCCTTCTTCTTCTTCTTCTTCTTCTTCTTCTTCTTCGTTTTCTTGTTTTTTTTGCTTCTTCTTCTGTGTGTTAGTTTGACTTATTCCTATTTGTCATCTTGTCAGTAGCCCTAACTGAAAAGCAAAACGAAGAGGGGCAAAGGGGGGGGGGGGGGGGGGGGTCTTGATGGTCAATTGAGGTTTAGCTTTATCAAAATTACCTTTTGTACATGCTTTACAATTGCAACCCTCCATTCTCCTCTCACCTTCCCTTGGGGGCGCTGCTGACTGATCATGGAGGAAGCTGAAAATCACAGAGCATCTATAACATTTCATTTTAGTGCGTCTTTATTTAATCATTCAACACCATCTATTTCATCTCAATTTCAGAAACACACACACACACACACACGCACGCACGCACGCACACACACACACACACACACACACACACACACACACACACACACACACACACACACACACACATTTTACCACTTTTGCTGAGCACGTAATAACTTCTGAAAACGGAGTTCCTGGGCTTTGCGCCGTTTCTCCAGTATCATGTTCAACGTGTAGAGGAAGGGGTTGAGTGCTGAGTTGAGTGGCAGTACAAAAAATGGCCATTCCTACGTTGATCTCCCCTGGAATGATGACGCCACTGGCAGCCAGGACCCCACACAGACCGATAGGAAACCAGCACAGAAAATCAGACACAGCCACTGAGAGGAGACGCCTGGCGATAGTTGCTTCCTTGGACTGTGCATTTTCCACACCTATCTCCTGGGTCTGTTTGAACTGCTTAGACATTGTGTTCTTCCTACCGACGACGCGTAAATGAGAAACTGACCCAGACCAATGGTGAGAAACAAGATCAGGTTGCAGACAATCATGATACTGAATGAGTACAGGTGACCAGGAAACTGAGCTCTGGTGACAGGCAGTGGAATACAAATACCTGTCTGGTGGAAGAACTCCCAGTGTGAGGTGACTGGAAGCAGAGGCACTGTTGCCAGCGTAAGTCCTAGTGCCCATATACTAAGACAGGCTGTTTGAGCCGATCTGGCTCCAAACCGGATGTTACTGAAAGGAAAACGGAGCACGAGGAAGCGGTCCAAAGTGATCACACAGATCAGAAATGCCGACACTTCAGATGATAACAAGGATAATAATCCTGCAATGCTGCAAGCTGGACTCTTTGTCCATACAATATCATTCCAAATGTACCTACCAGCATAAATCCTGTCTGCCACGCCAATGAAGACTAAATACACTCCCATCAAGAAGTCAGAGGCACACAGATGAAGAACAAAAATGACAAATCCAGTCTTGGCGTTCTCTGACAGAAAGTACAGACGATAAACTAAACCTCCAAAGTTCCAAGAACAGCAAGCACTGCAAAGACCAGAAGCGCGCAACGGTAAGTTATAGATTTCAACAAGTCGTCACATGACGAGATTTCATTGGACGGGGCCAAACATTCGCCACGAAAATTGTCTGGCAAAACAACAGAACAACACAGTTTAAAATTGTCAGAAACCACATACATAAGTTTAGGCATGTGTTTCATGAAATCTGGAGAGAAATCAGTTATAGGACAGCCCCGTAAACCTAAAAACTGAAGATTATGAAGCACATCTTGTTCCTGCAGTTCTTGTATTTTATTCCATGACACATCTAGAATTTGTAAACTTGGCATAAGAACTGATAACGTGGTTGTGTTGAGATATTCTACTTTGGCATGAGAAAGATTGAGGACCAACAGAGATGTATATGCCAACTGGTTTGGGACACAAGGTATGATATCAGACACAGGATTACCCGCTAAATTTAATATCCGAAGTTGTGGCATTCCAGTAAAATGACTGAAGTTGACATACTTTAGAAGATTCCTTCTAAGATCCACACTGTGAAGATTGGGTAGACTGGCTCCAGTTAGTTTCTTCCACCCACACGCCTGTACACCCAGGTGAATCAACATGACGTTATGAGTGACGTCACCCATAAGCATTCCACTACCAGAGGCTTCAAGGTAGCGAATCTGTGGGAAAGAGCTGACAGAAAAAGTGTGACTGCAGAAGAAGGCCAAACCAAGGCAAACGCACGACTCAGGACAAGTCATGTCGCACACCAGTTCGTCATCATGCAGTGGGCATTGTGGCAGACCATCACACACGTGATTCACGTGCACACAGATCGTTTTGTGACGGTGACGACATCGATAAAACCCCGGGCATGTCTGCACATTCTGACAGTCAGCTTCGTCCTCATGACCCGGACAGTCGATCATGTCATTACACCTGACGAAGACAGGGAGGCAATAGCCATCATCGTGACACTGGAAATGAGTGTCTGGGCACTGTGTGCTCATTGGTGATAGAGGGGTGATGGTAAAAGCCCCAGGTTTGTCAAAGTGAATGACAGCTGGGGGGATGATTTTTCACTATATACATACTGTTTACACAGACACCATTTCTCGTCCTGAGCCGTCAGGCAGTCCTTCACTCCGTCACATCGTTTCTCCATACCCACACACTGCACAGAAGAGGGCAAGAAGAGACAGGTTCACAATTCAGAGTCTATGATTATTTATGAAAGAGAAGAACAGATTCACACATAGATTAATAAACAAATAGACCAAGACTGATAAATCAATAATCATGATCATAATGAGGAGGAGGAGGAGGAGGAGGAGGAGGAGAAGAAAGAAGAAGAAGAAGAAGAAGAAGAAGAAGAAGAAGAAGAAGAAGAAGAACAACAACAACAACAACAACAACAACAACAGCAACAACAACAGCAAGAGCAGCAGCAATAACAACATCAGCAGTAGCAGCAGCAGCAGCAACAGGCAGCAGCAGCAACAACAACAATACTATTATTACTACTAATAATAATGATATTGATGACAACAATAATAATACTTGTGATGATGATGATGATGGTGATTTGATGATGATGATGATGATGATGATGATGATGATGATGATGATGATGATGATGATACTACTACTACTACTACTACTACTTCTAAATAAATAAATAAATAATGCTAATGCTAATACTAATGATGATAATAATAATATCCATATCCTCTCCTTCTTCTCCTCTAACAACAACAACAGCAGCACAATAACAACAACAACAACAACAACAACAACAGCAGCAACAACACCACAACTAGCACCCACAGGTACAGTGTATAAATGTTGGAAACTGAATGTGTTACTTTAGAAATGAATGTCGAATAATCAAACGCGGCCATGTCCATCAACTTTCAAAATTTTTTTTTTTTTTTTTTTTTTTTTTTTTTTTTTTGCTGTCCCAATCTCTGCGCCACCTCAGAGGCAGTGCACCCACCCCGCTCATTCCGACACCCGTCCACAGCCACAGGCCGGCCGGCCCCGCCGCCGCCCCGGCACCGACAATCCACAGGGAGCAGCCACTGTCAAGTCGTCAAGAGGCAACCCACCGGAGGAGACACTGCACTGCTGCCGAGTCACTTCGGTGGTGTTCAGTGGCGCCTGTTCTGATCTAACATACGCAGGACACCACCTACTAAGCCCCCTACCGACGACTATAATTGCTTAGTCGCGGAGCCCGTCGTGGTGAGCTCTCCCTCCGGAGGGCGCCACGACGTCCGTCCAACGACAGCCCCCATGGACTCGCCGATACCGGTGACCCCGACGGAACCAGACCAAGGCCACAGACGTAGAGAGGACACCGAAACTGAGGTCACCATGAGAGCAGGGCATGAAGGGCCACAGAACTTTAGACTTTTTTTTATTTATGCTGATCGATGAGAATGAAGATGATGATGATTAAGATGATGCTACGGATTTCCATTTCGGTCTGAGACTACATGACAGGGCTGTACTCTACGCTTCCTTTAATATATCCCGGCGTCAACCAGGCCCGAGAGATACAGTCACCTGCAGTGTTGGTCAGGAAATTTGAGCAACACTCTCAGAAACGCATCCATTAAGTGGATGAAACTCGACTGTGTGGTCCCAGTCTTCCCAAGTGAGTCCGCAGCAAAACTCAACTCTGGGTAGGAGCCGGTCGGGGCAGAAAAACCCACATGACTGTGATGGGATTCGAACCCACGACCTCCCAGCCGGGAGAGTCCGCAACGCTAACCACTTCGCCACGGCGGCTGGTAACTTTCAAAATTCTTATGGAACAGAGAAATAATCAGAATTGTTGGGATGACGATTCATACTTGAATTGATCTTATTTTTAAAAAGTATTTATAATGCCTCCGCCGATCAACGTAGACAAACGAACTACAAGACAAAACACGACGCGTTTCGACCTCTTAGATTTCCTTCAGGCAAGATAAACAACACTCAGGTCCACGACAATGAATGATCAATCACTCATCTTCGTCCAATTCGGCGCAAGATTGATTCAACGCCCATAAATTATTATTTGAAAGTATGATATAATAACAATTATAAGAAAACAAGCAAACACACACAAACAAACTCAGTTTTTTCACTTCCCTCCTACCCCTCTCCTTTCTCCCCTTTGTCATGTTATCATAAAAAGTATGCATGCACGCACGCACGCATACACACACACACACACACACACACACACACAGACACACGCGCGCGCGCGCGCGCGCACGCACGCAGGCACGCACGCACGCACTCACGCACGCAGGCACGCACGCACGCACGCACGCACACGCACGCACACACACACACACACACACACACACACACACACAAAAGCACCAATAATGGTCGGGAAGATGCCCTACAAACACACTGATATGGAGACGGGGAAAAAAATCTGTAGAAATAACGCAGTGATACATGTTTAGATATGTCAATCGATTTATTGAAAGGGACTGTAAAGAAAAGAAGGTGGGGGGGGAGGGATGGGGGGGAGGAAGTTCTCAAAAATATATAAAGAACAGGAACCTGTCCGTCCCCGCAGTCTATCATGTCTTCCTTGCATGGAAGATGCTCACAGAAGTCTTCGTCACTTCCGTATAGACAATCCTGACGAAAATCACACACCAGACTGTAAGGCACGAACTCCCTAGATTTGTCACAGTAAAAGTAGGGCTGTGTCAGCCCCTGGGACATAGTGCAGGTCGCCCTGTACCAAGTCTCCGTGTTCTCCAGCTCCCTGCAGACAGTTTTCACGTCACAGGCCAGCAGTTGGTGAGTCAGGTGCTGCAGGGGACAGACTTCAAGATGACCTTTGGACGGGGTCGTGCTGTTGGTGGGGGGCCGGAAGGGAGACGGGTGTGTGGTGGATGCGGTGAGGATCGAACATGGGAGGGAGTTCGCACATAAAGCCGTTTGTCGATGTGTCGCAGTTTTCCAAACGGAATTCGGCTAGAGAAGAAAACCAGTCCACACATTCGGTCATTTTGCATGACACAGACGCTGCCTTCATATGTATCAAAAAGAAAGCTACAGCACCACTCTTCCAGCGTAAGGTGTTAGTGTACCTGTAACAATGGATGTCGATCTAACTTATGGACGCACGATCTCTCTCTCTCTCTCTCTCTCTCTCTCTCTCTCTCTCTCTCTCTCTCTCTCTCTGGGTCACACACACACACACACACACACACACACACACACACACACACACACACACGCGCGCGCACACACACACACACACACACACACACACACACACAACACACACACACACACACACACTATTCATCGGAACTACGCGTTTAACATCATGGTGTTCCGTCATCTATTAATTGGAACATAATATATATCCTTGTTCACGGTAACTGTTCATGTCGCTTCATCTTTGGCCGCACTGAAACAATGTCACCTAAACGATGTCGCATTTCACACAGGAGTTAAGGTGGTTTATAATGTTGAGAAATATACAAGGACCAGTGGCAACTACCAGATCTGTCTCTATTCCAAAAAATCACTTCCTGGAAGATGAGAAACGGCCCTCGAGCACATTTATGCCCATGTGTGTGTGTGTGTGCAGGCGCGTGTGCGCGCGCGCGCGCGCGCGCGTGTGTGTGTGTGTGTGTGTGTGTGTGTCCGTGCATCCGCGTGTGCGTGAGTGCGTGCGTGCGTGCGTGTGTGTGTGTGCGTGTGCGTGTGTGTGTGTGTGTGTGTGTGTGTGTGTGTGTGTGTGTGCGTATGCGTGTACATGCGTCGTACGTGCGTGTGTGCGTGTGTATGCGTGTGAGTATGCGTGCGTGTGCCTGTGTGTGTGCGTGTGTGCAAGTGTGTGTGTGTGTGTGTGTGTGTGTGTGTGTGTGTGTGTGTGTGCTTGCGCGCGTGTGTGCATGCGTGCGTGTGCACACGTAGTCAGTGGGGAAATAATCCTGGTCCTATACCCAAATGCGGCATGCACTCACTTTCACTCCACTCTCATCACCCAGGTCATCAGTCTCTTGAACAAGGGGCAGTGATGGGGGTCACATGCTTCCCCTTACCCCTTCCTCCCCCACTCCACGCATTTCCCCCCCTTCAGAATAAAATGACTCTCCACCTGCCTGTCCCCCCAAAAACACCACTCGCCCGTCAGTCAAAGGTGGAAAGGAGTCAGTGTGGACCTAGCGTCCATAGTCAACTGACCACTCACACCCCACCTTACGCTAACCTCACACAGTAAGAGGGGGGGTATTTCTGACAGTGAGCTTGAACACTTTGCCTTTCTCCCAGTGGTAACATTCTAACGAGATGAGAGGTAGGGGGGGGTGCTCACATCTAACCTTTCTCTGTCCTCCACCCCCCACCCCCTTCAACAAAAACTAGTTTAGAAAATAGTTGGGGAATAATTCTGGCCTGACTCCCAAACTCCTTTCTCCTCCTCCCCCCCCCCCCTCCCCCCCCCCCCATTTGGTGCTTCTAGCCCAATGCGTTGCAGGAGGAAATCAACATATACATACACACTAAGATGTTTTTTTTTTCTCAAGCATAGAGAGATCGGTATACCAGAAGGTCTATGATTTGATTTGTTTGTAGGACAAAGGGACTTCCTCACTAGTACTTAGACAAACCCACACTTCTGCTGAGCACCCTTTTCTCTTATGTTATTGTTCTTTGTTATTAAATTCCTGCTGACATAAATAATTGGAGACAAAGTATCCTCAGAAGACTCCTGAAACACTACTTCGACATCAGTTCTGCTGGCATACGTCCTCACCACAGACGGCTGAAGAAGATCTGGCAACCTCTAAACAAGAAAAAAAAAATAAAATAAAAAAAGATAGCCATACATGTCTGAGCTGGTGGATATAAAAGTCAAAGGAAAAGTCAAAAAGGACTCCTGCAACATTGCTTCGATATCAGTTCTGCTGGCATACGTTCTAACCACAGGTGGCCAAGAAAGATCCGGTCACCTTAA
>JADBJO010013431.1:15000-20000 GCA_016801955.1 Conus betulinus | reverse complement strand
TGTGTCCTCTTCGATGGCAGCTGTTGCTTTGCAGGTGAGGGACCTCCGAGATGATCTGCCAGCAGCAAGGGTTTCGAACTCGCAAGACTGGATGCGGCACCATCTAAGATTGCTCTTAAGGGTATCTTTGTATTTCTGTTTCGGCCTTCCCTGTATGCGTGAGCCTGGCTTGAGCTCACCCTACATCAGTTGTCTGGGGATGCGGCTGTCGTACACTCTGATGACGTGCCCAGTCCAGCGTAGCTGAGCTTTCGGCAACAATGCTTGTCAAGCCAGCTTTGTCCAAAAGCTCTTGGTTTGTGGCTTTGTCCTGCTAGCGAATGCCTTAAATCAAGCGCAGCGATCGCGTATGGAACTGTTCTAGTTGCTTGATATGCTTTTGATGCAGGGTCCTTGTTTCACATACATACAGCATGGAAGAAAGGATTACAGCCTTGTAGATCTTAAGCTTTATATACAGTCTTATGCCTTTCTGCCGGAGAATCTTCACTCTTAATCTTCTGAGGGACTGGCTGGCTTTCTGAATCCTGGACATGATCTTTCTCCAGTGAACCATCTGCAGAGACACCACTGCCAGATACTTGAAGCTCTCCACGCACTTCAGTTGGACTCATCAATGGTAATGGCTGGCTGGCGCTTGGCTGTGTTAGGAGCGGCTTGGACAAGAACGTCCGTTTTTCCAAGACTGATTGTTAATCTGAACAGAGGTCGACAATGACCTGGAGGTGTTTCTCCTTGTGTGCCATGAGAGCACAGTCTTCCACAAGAAGAGCATTCAAGGATGAGTTTCTCCAGGTCTTGGTACGAGCAGCAAGACGACGGAGGTCGAACACGGATCCATCTGAGATCCACGTGATGTATACACTCAAGTCCGCATCTTTCATAACATGAAGAAGGACCTGTGTGAAGAATACGTGAAACAACTTGGGGCCGAGGACACAACCCTATTTCACTCCGTTTGCGATGTTGAAGAAGTTTATACAGTCACCATTAGAAAAGGACTTCTCCAGTCATGTTGTTGTGGAAGAGTCTAATCAAGGCGTTGAACTTGTGTGGACAGCCCAGCTTCATCAGGATGGTCCACAAAGCTTCTCTGTTGACAGTGTCAAAAGCTTAGGTCAAGTCTATGAACACTGCGTACAAATCCACCTGCCGCTCGATGTATTTATCCAGGACTTGTCGCGCAGCAAACACTGTGTCAATGGTGATGTGGCCAGGGCGGAAACCACACAGGGCTTTAGGAAGGTTGCCTTCAGAGATGTTGTTGAGGAGCCTTTTGAGGATGATGTGGGCAAGTATCTTTCCAGCAATGGAGAGAAGAGAAATTCCTCTGTAGTTACCACAAGTCTGATTTTGCCCCTTTGTTCTTATAAAGTTCCACGATAGTGGCATCACGGAGGTCTGCTGGCATGTCCTCGTCCTCCCAGATGGTCGAGAGGACATCGTGGAACGCTCTGAAAGCTGTGGTTCCCAGTGCTTTATACAATTCCGCAGGAATTCCATCTTTTCCGACCAAACGGCCAAACCCACCACAAGGTGAAAATTACACTTTGCAACCCCACCCCCATCCCCACTCCACCCACCCCCCTCTGTTTCTGTAGGCAGTGGAGGGGACAGCGCGGTACATACACATCCATGCGCAGTGTGGTCTCGAAGCTTAGAGGTGGTGGTGTAACGTATAATATGCACTACACCCCATCCCCTCAGTTTCGAGACCACACTGTGCATGATTTAGAGCTGATGAATAAATTAATTACGGACTAAGATGAGAGAATCAAAAGAAAAAGGGTCTCGTGGCTACGACCTGGTATGTGTCTGACTACACACTATCCCAACGCGATGGTCAGACCTTGGGTACCTACCTAGCATGACCTGTGCCATTTATCATTCTATGTGTGTTGACTGTATATCTGTATGCATATATGTATGTGTGTGTGTGTGTGTGTGTGTGTGTGTGTGTGTGTGTGTGTGTGTGTGTGTGTGTGTGTGTGTGTACGTGCGTGCGTGCAAGTGCGCGTGTGTAAGCGTGCGTGCATGCATGCGTGTGTGAGTGTGTGTGTGTGTGTGTGTGTGTGTGTGTGTGTGTGTGTGTGTGTGTGTGTGTGTGTGTGTGCGCGTGTATGCGTGTGTGTGCGTGCGCATGTGCGGGTGCATGTGTGTGTGTGTGTGTGTGTGTGTGTGTGTGTGTGTGTGTGTGTGTGTGTGTAAGTGCGTGTTTGATTAGTTGTGTGAGAGAGACGAATATTCAGAAGAGCACATAGTAACAAAGAACAACAAGAACAATGACAGCACACACACACACACACACACACACACACACACACACACACACACACACACACACACACACACACACACACACATCTACAGTATATACTGGGGTCCCTAAGAGATACAGTCTTACTTCAGTTCAAGTGTGTTTGATCATTTATGTCTGTTATTTGGAAAGGCTCAGGATGAGTCTGCACCTTTCTCTAGATTCTTCTTAGTGCTGGTCTTGCGATGATTCCAGTATTTGTTGCTTTATATTGTTACTTGCTCGCTCTACCTTTAAGTCTTGATGTGCAGCCACTTCCTCTCTTTGACGTTCAGCTCATTAAAAAAAAAATGGTCTATGGTAGAGTGGCACTGGTATTGTTTCTTGAGATGATTCCTTCGATTCTTATCACATCAGATCGGCAAAGCTGTAATCCAGTTCTTATCGTTGCCTTGCCGCCAGTGTGTCTGTTCTGTCATTTCCTTAACTCCTGCATGTCCAGGGCAGTACACCCATATGAGTCCCTCTGGAGGAAGGTTGCACATTACTTCATGCCAAGTAGGGATTCCTGTTTCACTCGCTATTTTGTTGAAATAGGTTCATGAGTCAGTATCAGAGCTTGTTGAGTTTTAAACTAGCCTGTGGATGAAAGTCGTGGAATGCTTGTGTCACTGCTTCCACCTCCATTGCTAGATTTAAATTTGTTAAACTATACACGTCATTCTCTTCCTGCACAGTTCCGCCATTTTGCTTCACTCTGTATCCCCAGCCCTATTACCTTCGGTGACAGAACCATCAGCGTATATAATATCTGCTTTTGTGCCAAGGTGTTGTACCTGCATCTGAATTTCTGCATTGGCTTTGTATTCTGGCCATTCTTGACAGTGTCTTTCAAGCTCTGGAGCGATCACAATTTGATAGAAGTGTTTGAAGTGGTGTGGATACTTTTCCCATACCTTCATGTCTGTTCATTCCGCTTACTCGCACACACGCTGTATATTGTCTTCTGTCTGTCCCATCCAGGACTTTCCACGTTCTAGCCAGATGCCTTTTGTGTGTTTTGTTGTGAGTGAGTTTTGGTGGATTTTCAAGTGCTCTCAAATATGCCTTCACCTGTTCTAGCTTATGTCTGACTTGCAATGAAGGAGGGACAGGCAGATATCGCATAGTTTCAAACTGGTGTATCCTTCGTGGTTCCCAAGCTCAAATTCACTGCATCATTTTGAATTCTTTCTAATTTATGTAGACTGGCCTTTGATCATGCTGTAAGCCTCAATCCACCATCACATTCAATACAAGTTCGTGATACAGTCGGTAGAGATGGAGACGTCCAGTGCCTTTGGCTGCCATTCGTTTCATGGCAGACAGGCCCTTTTTGCATTTAAGAACCATATTCTCAACCTTTTTTTTTTAAAGGTCAGCATTCCATCAAAATTTAGACCCACAGAGCCAAGGATTTCAGTTGATTCAATTGGTATTTCATTAATGAAACTGGTGAGGGTAATTCTTCTGATGTCCTGTTGTTGGGAGTGCAGACCAACTATCTGGGCTTTTGTAGGGTTGATGGACAACACAGTGTCTTGACACCACTGCCGTTGAAATCCATATTCAAATAGACAGATAGAGAGGCACGCTTTGCTCATCCAGTCACTTTTACTTCTTGTATTTCAGACATGTCACTTACTGTATGCCTTGCGGGCTATTTGGAAGTCTGTAATGTTTCATGCTTTGAGCCTAAAGCGGATACATCTGACAGCAGAGGCAAAAAACAGATGGGGAAATCAATCAGTTTCACCATGATGAAGATCATGCTCGGAATCCATCTATCTACTCCTAGAAACCTCTTCACAGCAAAAATATGAACGGATTCCCAATAGACAACCACTTCTTCTTATCCACATAGCTCGTAGCCGTACTGCACAATCGGCTGAACCTGAATATCAAACAGTTTTATGGATAGTGTAAATGAAGGATCCTTTAGAACATGTAACTGTTTCATGATGCAATTTTTGTGCCTCATTTGAAAGGCCCTTGCTTTGCACCCACCAACAAAACTTGGTGTCTTTAGAATAGTATATCTAAATGTTTTATTAGCATTTATGACTGGCATAAGAGTACCATCGTATACCCATCTTTCTCTGACATGAATACCATCGTACACCCATCTTTCCGTCCTATGACTACCATCGCACACCCATCTTTCTCTGATATGAATACCATCATACACCGATGTTTCACTGATATGAATGGCATCGTACACTAGTCTTTCTGTTCTATGACTGCCATAGTACACCCATCTTTCTCTGATATGAATATCATCGTACACCCATCTCTCTGTTCTACGAATGCCATCGTAAACCCATCTTTCTGTTCTACGAAACCATCGTACACCCATCTTTCTCTGATATGAAACCATCATACACTATCTTTCTCTGATATAAATTCCATCGTAAACCCATCTCTCTGTTCTACGAATACCATCGTACATCCATCTTTCTCTTATATGAATACCATCTTACACCTATCTTTTTGTTTTGTGAATACCATCATATACCCATCTTTCACTGATATGAATACCATTGTACATCCATCTTTCTGTGATATGAATACCATCGTACACCCATCTTTCTGTTCTGCAAATACAGTCGTACACCCATTCTTATCTTACAAGAATATCATTGCGCACTCGTTCTTCTCTTTTACAAATACCATCGTACACCCATCTTTTCCTGATATGAATACC
>JADBJO010013431.1:0-10000 GCA_016801955.1 Conus betulinus | reverse complement strand
GTGTACGCCCCCACCATGACCTACACCCAAGAACAGAAGGAACCTCTCAAGCTTGCTACGCAGTATTCCAAAGGATGACAAGCTTTCACTTCTTATGGCCTTCAACGCTCGTGTGGGCAGGGACTCCCCCAGTCTTGGCCGAATATCATCGGACGGCATGGAGTGGGACAGGAAAACTCAAATGGCCAGCTGCTTCTTACACTCTGCGCTGAGTTTGGTTTGACCATCACCAACACATTGTTCCAGCTGTCGGACACCCCGCAAGGCCACCTGGATGCACCCTCGCTCCAGACACCCGGCACTTGATCGACTATGTGATCACTAGGCGGCGTGACATCCAGGATGTCCACATCACAAGAGCAATGAGGGGGGCGGACTGCTGGACTGACCACCTGCTGCTGAGGTGCAAGCTCTCTTTCTCTCATCGCTAGCACCCACAGACACCAGAAAGCCACATCAAGAAGAAGCTGGATGTCCAGAAACTGAATGATCCAGTGACAAAGGAAACCTTTGGGACCGACCTTGCGAACCAGCTCAATAGTTTACCAGATGAAGCTGACTTAGAAAAAAGCCTAGGTAAATTTCAGAAACGCAGTCTACGACTCTGCCAGGCTGTCTCTCGGGCACCCAAAGAGGAAACACCAGGACTGATTTGACAGCAACAACACGGAGATCGGCAGATTGTTACAACAGAAGTACGAAGCCCACACAACCTGGCTCAACGACAAGGGATCAGCAGCCAAGCATGATCGTTTCAAGCATCTCGGAGGAAAGGTCCAGGCTGAGCCGAGACAGATGGAGGACAGATGGTGGAAAGAGAAGGTTGCAGAGTTACAACAGTACGTTGATGAGCACAACTCCAAGATGTTCTTTGCAGGCCTGAAGTCTGTGCATGTCCCCTCCACCAACGCCATGGCGCCTGTAAGGACAGTTGATCGCACTCTGCGTACTGAAAACTGTGGTCTTGTACAGCTGTGGTGCGACTACTTCAGCCATCTTTTGAGTAGACCATCTCAGATCGATCAGCAAGCGATCTGGGACATGCCCCAACGTCCAGTTTTGACATCATTTGATGACCCACCGACTAAGGAGGAAACCCCAGAAGGCGATCAAGCAGCTCCAAATCGGAAAGGCACCGGGCCCTGATGGCATTCCCCCTGAGATGTTCAAGGTTGGTGGAGATGCCATGGTCGACAAGCTAACTGAGCTGATACAACAGTTCTGGGGTGAGGAGCAGTACCACAAGACTTCAAGGATGCCAACATCATCCATCTGCACAAGAACAAGGGCGACAGAGCATCGTGTGACAACCACATATGAATCTCACTGTTGAGCATAGCAGGAAAGATTATGGCCCGTGTCATCGCATCATACACCACTTGCTGGACGATATCGTCTCCGAGAGCCAGTGTGGCTTCAGGAGCAACAGGGGGACAACCGGCATGATCTTCGGTGTACGCCAGCTGCAAGAGAAGTGCCAGGAACAGAATCAGAATCAGAACCTCTCTAAATCCTCTTTGTGGACCTGACAAAGGCTTTCGACACCGTCAGTCACGAGGGTCTGTGGGCTATACTGTCCAAACTTGGCTGCCCACTGAAGTTTGTCAAGATTATAACGATCCTTCCATGACGGCATGATGGCTCGCGCAGTGGAAAACGGCACTGTGTCTGATCCCCTTCCCCCGTATCCAACGGAGTGAAGCAAGGACGTGTTTCTGGCACCAACCCTACTCAGCCTTATGTTCGACGCAAATGCTGTTCTCTGCTCTCTCCAGTACCAACGCGGGGATCACTGTCTGCTACAGACGTGATGGCCGCTTCTTCTTCGACTTAAGGTGCCTGAAGGCCAGAACAAAAGTTCTTGAGGCCCTTGTGAGAGACTTCCTGTTTGCCGATGACTGTGCACTCGCAGCGCTCAACGAACCAGACCTGAAACAGCTTGCCAGTTGCCTGTCTGCAGCAGCAAAGGCCTTTGGCTTGACGATCAGCCTGCGGAAGACAGAAGTGATGCTCCAGCCAACATCCAGCCTCTCTCCTCCAGAACCAAAGATCGTGATCGAGGACACGATCCCGAAGAATATTGACAGCTTCACCTACTTGGGGGGGGCTGCTTGTCTTCAGTGTGTGGCTTGGATAAAGAAGTGTCGAACAGACTGGCAAAAGCAGGAGCTTCCTTCGGCAGGCTTTGGAACAGAGTGTGGGGAGAGCCTGGCGTCACTTTAAGTACTAAGCTTGGCAGTCTACAGAGCAGTCGTTGTCACCTCGCTGCTCTACAGCTGTGAGACCTGGACGCTGTACAGGAAACAACTGAAGACTGGATCAGTTCCACCTCCGCTGCACGCGTAAGATCATGGACATCTGGGAGGACAGGATTTCTAACACAGAAAGTGCTTCGCAGAGTAAAGATTCCTGGTATCGATTCCTGGCGCTGATCATGAAAATCGCAGTTGAAGTGGGTTGGGCATGAGGTACGAATGGACGACACGCGACTTCCAAAAAAATGGTCTTCTTCTCTGAGCTGGCAGCTGGAACAAGGAACACTGGGCGGCCACTCAAACGCTTCAAGGACTGCCTGAAAGTATCGCTGGCTTCCTGTGGCATCCCACTTCAGGGCTGGGAAACACTTGCCACAGACCGCAGTGCCTGGCGACTTGCTGTCCACAAAGGAGTTAATAGCTTCGAAGAAAAGCGTTTGCAGGAAATTGGACCAGAAGTGCCAAGCCCGCAAAGAGAGGAGACCTGACCCAATGACAGCTGTCGCATGCCCAGAGTGCGGACGTATCTGTGTGTCCAGCTTTGGCTTTGCGCTCGCACATGTGGAGTCACTTACGTCTTCGTCGACCACGACGGATATCATGATGATGATGATGATGATGAGTAGTGTTTACTGTTGTTACTATTGTTATCATCATCATCATCATCATCATCATCATCATCATCATCATCATCATTATCATCATCATCGTTACTATTATTATTATTATTATTATTATCATCATCATCATCATCATTATTAATATCATTATAATTTTATTATTATCACTATCGTCATTGTTATTGTTATTATTATTATTATTATTATTATTATTATTATTATTATTGCTATTATCATCATTATCATTATTCCTGTTTTGTACGTAGTTGTAGGATTTTTTTTTAAACGTCACACCTATTTTTAAAAAAAAAAAGCCCTAAATGTTAGTGTGTTTTTACACCGCCTTTCACAGAATCGATAGATTCACAGGACACACACTGTTGATAGATTGCTGTGTTGTTGTTGTTATAATTTTCCCCCTGCGACTCCAGAGAGAAAGTCGCACAAGTTTTGTAGGGTACGCAACACACTAGGAAGTGGCATCACATTACTCTGTAGCAGGCAGGTGTGATATTGCGCATTTATACTGGCAGACAATTCAGAGCACGACCAGCATCGCTCAGCTTGGTTCCAACCGGGGTGGGGGTGGGGGGGAGGGGGGTGGGGGTGGGGGTGGGGGTGGGGGGTACAGAATCTTAAACATCACGGTTGCATTGTCTGTCAACAGTAGTTGTTTTGCCCTGATGGTATACTTGTTTATGGCTATGATCATTTATGACGTTCTTCGGTGAATATTGCAATAAATTGAAGTACACCTGCACGACATTTGACATAAGACTTGCATCTCTCTCTCTCTCTCTCTCTCTCTCTCTCTCCTCTCTCCTCCCTCTCTCTCTCTCTCTGTATGTGAGTGTGTGTATGAGCGTATGCGTGTATGTGTGTATGCGTGAATGTGTGTATGTGTGTGTGTGTGTGTGTGTGTGTGTGTGTGTGTGTGTGTGTGTGTGTGTGTGTGTGTGTGTACATGCGCGCGTGCGTGCGTGCGCGTGTGTTTTATCAAAATAGATAGCCTTTTCAAGATGTGTAGGATTTTGTATAAAATACATATCTGTGCTTTGGTTCAGTCACACACACACCACACACACACACACACACACACACACACACACACACACACACACACACACACACACACACACATATACACACACACACACACACACACACACACATATATATACGCGCGCGTGCATGCGACGGATCTCTATAAATGTAACGAATTGTTCGGAGTGTAGAAGTGCTACTGAAACTTGAGTTCACTTTCTACCCTTCTGCCTTCACGTTGAAAATCTTACTCTGTGTGTGTGTGTGTGTGTGTGTGTGTGTGTGTGTGTGTGTGTGTGTGTGTGTGTGTGTTTAACCAGCTATCTATTATAATAATCTAAATAGATTGGAACGGACAATGCATATGATTGATAAACATGTAGCGATTGTCAAAATGACTGCAGTTTTCACATAGGTAAGGCATTTCGCTAGAGATGAATAGGTCTTGATTAGTGATCAGTTTGATATTTGTGTGATTGTAACAACAAAAGACCGTTTACAGCGTCAAGAAGCGTCCATTTTGTTTGCACGTGCATGCTAAACGTATTACTTTTCCTTGGATGTCTCATCTTGTGCCAAATTTGAGGAGATAAGTGATTGCTCTCGTTCTTCGTTTTCGTTGTCCTGAATATTGCTTTATCTTGCCTGAGGAAGACCGATGAGGTCGAAACGCGTCGTGTTTTTTTTTTTTTCTTCTTGTCGTATCTTTGTCCATGTTAACCTGTGGAGCTACTTACAATTCCTTTTGAAATTAATTGCTGTGGGAAGTTGTGGCTTATGCCAAGATTTGCAACAACCCGTGGTACGATTACGTGAGTTGCAATGGAAATTATGACATGGCATTAGCCCCATAAATGTTTTATTACCAAAACTGGATGTTTGCCCATCTGCTTCATGTGACTATGGTCCACACACTGTTGATACCATTATACACTTCTTCATTACTGTCTTTCAGAAAAAAAACGATTTTGGTCAGAAATTGAAAACATCATTTTCTCATAGGTAGGCATGAAAAAATAGACGTGTTGTTTTTAATTATATGAGAAAAAATCTGCAAATAAGTACATGTGTATCGCCAAAATGTTGCCAGTGGGTAAAATGTGTATAAGATTGTCAAAATGTTGCCAGTGGGTAAAATGTGTATAGGCAAGATTAAAAAGACAAGTCACCAATACCATACGATATTGATGAAAAAGAGGCACAGTTAAGTCACACACACACACACACACACACACACACACACACACACACACACACGCACACACACACACACACACCACGCACGCACGCACGCACGCACACACACACACGCACACACACAAGATGGCGGACGCAGTCACGCAGTCAGTGAAATCAAACACTGTCCAAAGTTTTTTGCAGTTCTACCATCATCATGACCAGACTAACAAGATCTCGAAGTCTAGGAGGTAGTACAACAACCACGGCAAATCTGGAGGTTCCGGGACTACAAGAAAAATTAGAAGAAGGCGAAAAGATATTAAGAACACATCGAGAAAACCGCCGGAAACAAGAAGCTGCTTAATCAAACGGGAAATCTGAAGACAGCAAACCCGAAGAAGAAAATTCTAAAGACTCTGTGAGTATCATCCTTCATCTGCCATCCGTTATCGAAACTCTTTGTGAACGAGTCTCATGTCTGGAAATCTGTGTGCAAATCAAAATGAAATTGATTGCTGACATGAAATTAGCGTTGAAAGACGTGGTTGTCAAGGACACCGCGACGACGACCAGCAACTCAAGTTCTCTGAACAATAGAGTGAATGTTCTAACTTACTCTGAGGCAGTTAAGTCAGCTCCAAAGTCCTCAGTCGCTGGTACTAAACCAGCAAAAAAAGTGGTAAACAGGCCTAACACGAAAGAAAGAAAACGGCATTTTTGTCTCTGCCGATTCTAAAGAAAATAACGTGTCCAATGTTTTTCTAAGAAAGCTGACGTCAACACTACATCTCCTGACGTCAGGTTACAGTCACGAAAAGGACCTTCGTTCCACGAAAGAGAACAATATCTTCTGATGGTCACAATACTGCATGACTCGGTGTTGAACGGAGTTGATGCCGATAGACTTGGGGTATTGGTTTTGAAGTTCTAGCATATAATCCTGCCACGAATAATTACCTCCTTGTGACTCTAGACTCAACTGTTTTATCCCATTAAGAAGTCACAAGACGCTGTAGACATTCACTGTGGAGTCAACGACATAAAAAAAAAGTCGGACCCCCCAAAATCAGTAGTAAAATCTTTGCTGATTCTGTCAGAGATCTAGTAGCCAGACACCCCAAAACAAAATTCGTCATAAACAAGATCGCACCACTTTGAGATTCCGGCATGGAAACTAAACGGGACGCATTTAATGCCATGGTATCCACAGAACTGTTTGAAAATAGATGGCTGTGGCTGGGAGGGAGGAGGGCAAGAATCATATATATATCATATCATACATATACATACAAATACGTAATTTATATATGTGAAAATAATCGAAAGCCGAAAGTGCGTTTATAGACCAGGCGTGACGTAAAACTGTGTTAGCAGTGCTTAAAATGGGGGATTGGGTGTGGGGGGAAGGTTGGCTAATCATGAAAGTTTAACAACAGCACAAGAGCTGGAACAGTCTGAAACCCACACTTTCCATCACGTGGGAATTCAGAATTCCGGTGTTTAGAACCCGAACAATGAAAGAGATGACGCTCGGCTGTAAAAAGGTCCAATGCTTTGCGAATACATTTTAGACATTTGACAAATGTGTACGAAAAGCATTTAGCTTTAGCCTAACAAAGGATTCGAGTTTTAGGATATTTTGATAGAGTACTTTTTGGCTTGCAAGTCACTAACCAAGCATGCTTTTTTTAAACGTAATTTTTTTTTTTGTGTGTGATTTGGATTTTGAACACCACTACAGTGACGAATGAGGTGCATGCATTTGAGAGATGTAAAAAAAAAAAAGCCTCTATTAACTTTTTTTTTCAAAACAAAGCGTTTTCAAATCGTCGATATGCTTCACATAAATCAAGAGCAACCAGTTATGGATGTGATGTTTATTGCAGAACGTGGAATGACAGCTCTCCTCCATAACCACCATTCCCACAAGGCGTGCTGCCCTGACGATCGACGTTCTTGCATCCTGAAGGAACTGGCAGCTGAACTAGAACCTGCAGTGACAGGTCGCTGCAAGTCTTCTTTTGAGAGCAGACGAGAGAGCACCATATGTGTCGCCAGTCTACAAGAAGGACGAAGGTACTACATGCTTTGTCCAACACACCCCCCCCCCCAAAGCATCATGTGCAACCTCCTGGACCATGTGATCATCGAACAGGAACGCGGTGCTTTGAATATATTTCATTCTCAATGCAAACGAGTGCAGCTTTTGAAATATGAAAAACATGTGGGACCTATCTCTTGGAGTTACCAGAAAAGTGACAACCAACCTGGGGACCAGAATGCAGACGGACGTCTCATTATGGATTTTTTTCCAAGGCCTTCGACAAAATGAAACACATCATGCTGCTACGCGAGCTGTAACGTATATCCGAAATACTGCACACACGCATGGGTCTCCAAATTTCTCAGTAATTTGTCAGCATAAACATCAGGGGTAATTCAATGGTGGGTGCTAGGACCCGTGCTTACTCCTGACAAACATCCATGACCTGCTAGACAAACTGAGCTCGACAGCACGATTGTCTGCGGGTGACACGGCTGCATCCAGGGCCAACTCCAACACCCAGGATCACTCAGTCATATCAAGGTCTCCACTGGTTAGCCCAACCGGGAGAAGAGCTGAGGCCTAGAGGTTCACCCTGCACAGCGCCAAGTTTGGACAATCACCGGCAGCAGAAGTCCACCCGAGTACCCCTATCGCTCCAAAGACACACTCTGGATACTATCGTCGTGAGCCAGTGCCTCGTCATCAGTATCTGCCGAGCACCAGCTGGGATGGTAACATTAGTGCCATCCGTTTCAAGGCAAATAAGACCAAGGATTCTGAGACAGAATCCAGAGATCAACATCACCAGCATCAAAGAGCGAGATTAGAAACCTTTATGCGCGATTCGCTGGATTGTGCCAGAGCAGCAGACGGCTCAACGCCAAGCTGTCCCTGCTCCATGTTACACCAGATAGGAATCAGTCTTGTCCACTGCTCCAACCTGCAAGTAAATCTTACCCCCTCCACCCCCCCCCCCCCTCCACCCTCCCCCCCCGCCCCCCCCCCCCCCCCCCCCCCCCCCCCCCCCCCCCGCCCCCCCCTTCTTCCCCCCTAATAATTTTTCGACAGCGACGAGGACACGACTAACCGTCTCATTCAGTTTTTGAACTCAATACAGTCATTCCTCGTTTCTTCTGAGAACGACCAGAGAATGGAACAGGAAATATACAGAAGTTGTCAGGGCCATAATAAGCTGCCTACCTGGGTAGTGCTGACTAAAGAGCTGCCAGCTGGCGCTTCATTCAGTCGTTTCCCGTGCCATCCAGTTGATATTGTTCAGTACCGTTCATTTGATTTCCTTACCTCCTTCATTCTTTCCATTTCTCACGCAGGTTGCATGCTATGCGCAGCGTGTCATTCATACCAACACCAAACTGGCTTTCTCTTCCGAAAGTTGGTGATGGGATTTGACGTGTGTACAAGATGTTATGCGTGCGTTCACACACGGAACCTCGGTTTATCGTCTCATTCGAAAGACTGTATGGGAAATAGTGTCAGAACCTATGTTAACTCCGAGGGAAAAATTCCCCAGTACCTAAACGGCCCAGCGGAGATTCAAACCCGCAACCCCAGGATCGCCAAGATAACGAGAACGTCGCTCTACCACTGAGCTATTCCAGCCCTCTTGAATACGTAGTATTAATCTATCTCTGAGTTCTGACAGAAACATTCTCTCCTCTCCGACTCCTTCATTCGGCCAGACTACATCAAGTTCATTTTCTGTAGGAGTTTTTTTTGACATTACTTATTAATCAATTTGTCTTTCCAGCATCTCAACTATTGTTTCAAACTTAAAATTGCTGTTTGCATAATTTCGATTCCGATAATTGAACTTTAGTTAATTATATTCGATGCTGATAAGCATGAACGCACAACAGGAATCTTCCAGTGTCTCAGCACATTATCTGGTTAGAAGCATCCAAAGGGATTTAAAAAAAAAAAAAAAAAAAAAAAAACTTTCACGGCTAAAACAAGTACTTTCATGTGATCGTTCTAATGGAAACTTCTTATAATTCAGACGCATATAATATAACATTGTCCAAACCACCAGCCACCATGGTGAAAGTGGTTAGTGTCATGGACTTCCCGTGGGTTCGATTCCCATCAGAGCCATTCAGGCCTATTGGTGGGATTTTTCTGCCCCAGTCGGCTTCAAACGCAGAGTTGAGTTTGCTTCGGGTTCCAGCTGGGAAGACTGGGATCATACAGTCGAGTTTCATCCACTAAGTGAATGCGTCTCTGAGAGTGTTGCTCCACTTCCCTGACCAACACTGCAGGTGTCTGTATCTCTCTCGGGCCTGGTTGATGTCGGGATATGTTATGTAAAGTAAGCGCAGAGTTCAACCCTATCATGCAGTCTCAGTTTGGAACAGAACTCCCTAGCAGCATCTCCATCATCTACATCCTCATCAGTCACATTTTAAAAAAAAGTCCATTCGTGCCCTGCTCTCACGGTGCCCTCAGTTTTGATAACCCTCTCCACGTCTGTGGACTTGGTTTGATCTTGTCAGGATCACTGCCAAATTCATGGAAGCTGTTATTTGGATGGATGCGACGCCCTCCGGAGGGAGATCTCATTCACGCCGGCTCTGCGACTGAGCAATGATTGTCGTCAGTAGGGGGCTTAGTATATGCGGGAATCTCGCGTATGCTGGATACGACCAGGCACCACTGGACACTGAAGTGACTCGGCAGCAGTGCAGTGTCTTCTCCGATGGGTAGCCTCTTGATGACTTGACATCAGCTGCTCCCTATGGGTTGCTGGTGTCGGGGCTGTGGCGGGCCGGGCCGGGTGTTGCTGTGGATGGAGGAGTGATAGGATGGCGTGGGTGCGGTGCCATTGAGGCAGCACAGAA
>JADBJO010013430.1:27500-52520 GCA_016801955.1 Conus betulinus | reverse complement strand
CCCCCACCCACCCACCCCCACCCCCTGACCCCCCCCCCCCCCCCCCCCCCCCCCCCCTTACATGGGCTAACAATGCGTGGTGGTACCGTTCACCCTCTACATTGTCTGTGAAGAGCCACACATGGGCCATCAAAACAGAGAATATCTTTATGGGCACCAACACCTACTGTCAACACACACACAAACACACCTCACCACACGCACGGTAGGGAGTGTGGGGGGGTGTGTTGTGTGTGGGTGTGGTGTGTGTGTGTGGGTGTAAGTGTGTCAGCTCGGACTGCGTGCTGTGTTGTAATATGTGTGTATGTGTCTGCGTACGTGTGTGGTGTGGTGTGTGTGTGGTGTGTGTGTGTGTGTGGGTGTGGGTGTGTGGGTGTGTGTATTGTGTGTGTGTGGTGTGTGTGTGTTGTGCTGCGCGCGCGAGTGTGGTGTGTGTGTATGTGTGTGTGTGTGTGTGTGTGTCCGATCACAATGCACAGGCGTGCGAACGTGTGTGTGGTGTGTGTGTTGGTGTGTGTGTGTGTGTGTGGTGTGTGTGTGTGGTGTGTGTGGTCCGCTCGAGGAGCGTGCGTGTGTGAAATATGTATGTGTCTGCGCACGTGCGTGTGTGTGTTGTGTGTGATGTGTGTGTGTGTGTGGTGTGTGTGTGTGTGTATGCACTTGTGTGTGTGTGTGTGTGTGTGTGTATGCACTTGTGTGTGTGTGCGTGTGTGTGTGTGTGTGTGTGTGTGTGTGTGTGTGTGTGTGTGAACCGATAAGCCTCATTTGACAGAGAGAGTAACAGCACACACGTGCAAAGATACAGACGGATAGACAGACAAGCAGGACGGGCCAACACACAGACAGGCTGCGAGAAGGTAGGCAGGTAAAGACAAAAGGCGGTGGATAGGGTGTCTAGGTGTATAAAATGCTTGTTATGCACCGAATTTTTTTTTCAATGGCATTCCTGGTAAAGGGGCGGATCGTTTTGTCTGGGAGTTTTCCGTTACCACTGCATCCTGTATCCTGGACTGTTTTCTGCCGGGCGTAAGCTTGATCTCACAGGTCTGCTCCCCCCCACCCCCCCCCCCCACCCCCTTTCTTTCTTTTTTGTTGTTGATAGAAGTCCAGAGTTTGCTAGACAGTTCTTTAGGGGGAGGGTAGAGGAAAAGGGTGGATGAAGGGGGAAGGAAAGCGGGATGAAAAAGAGGGAGAGATTGCCGAAAACTAACTCTCTTTCAGGAAATCAATTACGCTCGCCAAAAACTGTTTAAGACAAGGAGGAGTGGGTGGTGGTGGTGGTGGTGGTGGTAGTGGAAGCGAGACAAGTACTCTCCCCAGCAAAGTTGCTGATGGAATAGGGAGGGTAGTGCAGTGGTGTGATGGAGGGAACAGAAGGAGTCGGGGTTGGGGTATATCGATGCAAAATAAGCACGTTGTCTGCAACGTGTGCTGATAAAATGTTTTCTATGACGCCGTTTTAATTTTTTTGTTTGTTTGTGAACGCACTTTTTTAAAGTTTTTTTTTAATTGGGTCAGACAGTGAGAGAGAGAGAGAGAGAGAGAGAGAGAGAGAGAGAGAGAGAGAGAGAGAGACAGACAGACAGACAGACAGACAGAGACAGAGAGACAGAGAGACAGAGACAGAGACAGAGATGGGGTTTGGTGGGGGATGGGAACGCGAGCAACGCCTGACTTACACAAAACTGAATACAATGATTAACCCTGGGGAGGGGGAAAATGAGTGGACGGGGACTGGGTGGGGCGGGGAGGGGGCAGGGAGGGAGGAGGGAAGGGATGCGAGTCGCTGCTTTAAACCGTGTGCTGGAGGATTCAGGCCAGTAACTGTCGTTTTGCCAGTTAGCAACGTTATTTCACGGGCAATATCATCAGCTAAATATGATTCATGGAATGATGTATGTTGACCATGTAAATTATACAGTAAGGTCAGCAAATCCGGCCCACGTTACTCCACAAGAAGGCGACTCATGACTGTAAATGTTTCGAAAAGCAGTCTGCTGATATCCGTAGTATACACTCGATAACATGACTATTGTGGTTACATAACTTCTGTTATGTGTGTAAATTTTGTACTGAATTCTGTGGTTCAGTATAATGCTGTTGTATTTTAATGTATAGATTTTCCATTGGCCAGAAAGCAGAGCGATAGTTAGATAAATGCGATCATCTTTAGCACGTATATACATTCAGTGAAATAATCTACACCACGTATGTGATTTTACATGTTTTTACACATTCATTCAATATGTAAACGAAATGACATATCTTATACCTATTTTACTTACGTAACTACTTTCCTTTTCAACCCCCCCCCCCCCCCCCCCCCAGTCCCCCCCCCCCCCCACCAGCACCCACCCCCCCCCGCCCAGCCCACCCCGCCTCCCCCCCCCCGCCCACAGTGCATGCGCGCGCACTCACTCGCTTGATCCGTCAGGACGACAAAAACGGGTTTTTTTCCTTCTCAAAACTACTATTATCACAGCTGCTGCTGCTGCTGCTGCTGCTGCTGCTTTAAACCGTTCCTACTACTGCCGCTGCCAACAACAACGACAACCACGACGACAACAACGGGAACAACATTCACAACCACAGCTCCTACTGCTGCTACTACCACCGCTACTTCTACTACTGTTGTCGTTGCTGCTTCTGCTGCTATTGTTTTTTTTTTTTAATCTAATTTTCTTTACTGGCTATGTATTTCTTTGCTACCAAGGAGACACTTCTAGCTCAGATACCGTTCCGTGTCTGTCACCAATTTTTTTCTTTACACCCACGTCCACTCACACACATGCACACTGGCATACAGTTTTACAGAAATCCAACCATATACACGCACGCGCACGTGCGCGCGCGCACACACACACACACACACACACACACTTAACACACTCTCTCTCTCTCCTCTCTCTCTCTCTCTCTCTCTCTCTCTCTCTCTCTCTCTCTCTCTCTATATAACACTTTCGTATGATGGTATTCAACCATGCAAACGCACGGATGCACACTCGTACTGACACCGGTACAATGTACTGTTTTCTCATGAATACGGTAACCTTTATCATTGTGTTAAAATGTTTTCTTCTGATTTAAAGTGGGTAAACATGACAGTATGAATGTGATAGCACACCAAACATCAGTAGATAAGAAAACCCCACCCGACGCAGTGCATCAAATGACTAAAATATTAGAATCAGCAAGAGATTGATTTAGTAACTGAAGTTAGGGAAAATCCAAGGGAAGAGATGTCCATTTAGTAACTGGGAAAAGGGAAAATCCAAGGGAAGTGAATAGTAGGTGGAAATAAGGGGAGAAAATGGTTAGCCGCCTATAGCACCAACCAAAGTCTGACCCCAGATGGGTTGCCCCAAACTGGCACCAAGGGGTGAGATGGAAAACGGGAGAGAACCCCCGGGGGAAAAAAAAAAGAACCATCTAGTCAGACGCAGCTGGCCTTTTTGAATACAACTGCAAAACTCCCCTAGGAAAAAAAATCCATATGTGGGCAGGGGAAAGGAAGAGGAAACATGGAGAAGATGGAACAGATGGAAAAAAAACGGAGGGTGGGGGGGGGTGGAGGGGGGGGGGGGGGGGGGGGGGTAGGGGGTAGGGGGGGGGGGGGGGGGGTGGTAGGACGGGAAAAAAAGGAAAGGAAGGAAGTAAACCCACTGTCATTGACTGAAAGAAAAATATGAAAACATTTTTTTATGGTGTGTGTGTGTTGGGGGGGGGGGGGGGGCTCCAACCGGACCATGGACAACGGTCACACAGACCCCTCTTTTTCATTTTTTTTTTTTTATAAGAATTAATCATCTATCTATCTATCTATCTATCTATCTATCTATCTATCTATCTATCCACACACACACACACACACACACACACACACACATATATATATATATATATATATATATATATATATATATATATATATATATTATGTATATATATATCAAATCACATATACACATATAATAATAGAAAAGAAAAAAACAAAACAAAACAAAAAAACACACATGTAAAAAAAAAAAAAAAAAAAAATCTTTCCCCTTTCCCTCACTCTCTCTACATTCATATTGGACCTGAATTAGCCCGCCTGTCTGAATGTTTTTCTCTGTTGATGGACATTGCTTCTTGCTCTTTTTAGTGTATTGTCGTTTTGTTACAATATCATCAGCGGGGTATGTTTTTGACCTAGTGTATATATAGTTTTGCATGTTTGTGTCTCACTCATACTTCTCTCATACTTTGTCGAAATTGCAGTGTGCTTGTCTGCTGTGTATGTGTTTATTTCGTGCGACTGTATGGTTGCAACCATACATCACAATTTTCTCATGCAGGTTTCAACATACAGTAATGTGTAGAAGAAGAAGAAGAAGAAGAAGAAGAAGAAGAAGAAGAAGAAGAGTAAGTAGAAGAAGAAGAAGAAGGAAGGAATGATAATAAGAGAGAGTCGGACGGACGGGCGAACGGGCGAGCGCCGGGCGGGCGGACAGACGGACGGACGGACGACGAAGCATGGACGGACGGACGGACGGAGAAGAAGAAGAAGAAGAAGAAAGAAGAAAGAAGAAGAAGAAGAAGAGTCAGGGAGACATTGTAGAGGCAGTCAGGGAGACATTGTAGAGGCAGTCAGGGAGACATGAGAGGCAGTCAGGGAGACATTGTAGAGAGGCAGTCAGGGAGACATTGTAGAGGCAGTCAGGGAGACATTGTAGAGAGGCAGTCAGGGAGACATTGTAGAGGCAGTCAGGGAGACATTGTAGGGGCAGTCAGGGAGACATTGTAGAGGCAGTCAGGGAGACATGAGAGGCAGTCAGGGAGACATTGTAGAGAGGCAGTCAGGGAGACATTGTAGAGGCAGTCAGGGAGACATTGTAGAGGCAGTCAGGGAGACATTGTAGAGAGGCAGTCAGGGAGACACTGTAGAGGCAGTCAGGGAGACATTGTAGAGAGGCAGTCAGGGAGACACTGTAGAGGCAGTCAGGGAGACATTGTAGAGAGGCAGTCAGGGAGACATTGTAGAGGGCAGTCAGGGAGACATTGTAGGGGCAGTCAGGGAGACATTGTAGAGGCAGTCAGGGAGACACTGCAGAGGCAGTCGGGGAGACATTGTAGAGGCAGTCAGGGAGACATTGTAGAGGGCAATCAGGGAGACGGGGCCAAGGGGGTGAACAAAAGTAAGAGTAATCGCAGAAGAGACGAATTTAATCTGTCAATGTCCTTGTCGAGCAAAAACACACACTAACAAAACGCTTCAGTCTCTCACACTCCTCGACATCCCCAAAGACAGCAGTCTCTTCCTCGACAGAGGAGAGTGCCTGTGTTTTTGAGTGGTACAGGGTGATGGTAATTCTCTTCGTTCTTTTCCACAAGAGACGTATGGTGGTTTTTTTTTGCTGCTTCAGCTGGAAGGTCCGCGATGCACTGTAGAGGATCGGAAGATTGAATGTCATCATTTTGGTCATAATCAGTCACTTGAAGAGTGATGGAGTTGTCAGAGACAGAGGAATACCTGTACAGAAGAGCATACCGCCAGACACAGTTCCTGTCCTCCGCACCAAAAACGTATCACATCAGCAGTGTGAAGGAGTTTCCCCCCCCCCCCCCCCCCCCCCCCCACACAAAGTCATCGGTTTCATGTGCCTGTGGGCTGTCGTTCAGGGACACTGGTTCTGACGTCACACAGGTAAAAAAAAAACAAACACGGAATCGTTCCAGACACATACGGGTCAGCAGTACCATACTCACGGGACTGTAGGCACGGTGCATTGTTTCAAAAAACTGTCTTGATTGGTTCTTCTTCTTGATGATGTGTAAACACAAAACACGCAGTTAACTTAAAATCGGGACACGATCGGCGAAAATAGATTAAAAAAAAACAAATACACAGTACCTTAACACAACTTCTTGCAAAATAAAAGTTACAACCACACGTCATTTGCGAGCTGGACGATGAATAAAGTGATCACTACCTTTCACCACCCAAAGAGAGAAAGAGACACTTGACACTTGACACTTTGATATTTTCTTGTCATTACCAAAGAGGTCATTTTTTGACAAGGGGGGAGGGGCTAACAGAACAATAACATTTCCCTTCTCCTCTCCTGCAAATAAATAGTACACATTCATTCCTAGTGTGTATCAAATCAAAGGGTTAACAAAAACAAAATACATTCGTAACATGCCGTTATGTCCTCACGCACTGGAGTAATACGGTAAGGTTTAAAAATAAGACAGAGAGAGAGAGAGAGAGAGAGAGAGAGAGAGAGAGAGAGAGAGGGAGGGAGGGGGGGGAGGGAGGGGAGGAAGGGAGGGAGGGAGGGAGACTACAAACAAACATCAACAAACACAGAACAGACACAAACACAGACAGACAGACAGACAGACAGACAGACGCAACACACACACACACACACACACACACACACACACACACGCGCGCGCGCGCGCGCATTTATCTATGGTGCATTCTAGACATGTTACTAGTTTGATGTATAGGTTCCGATTAAAATGCTTTTAGAACAAAGTATTCTAAAAAAAATATACATTGCATATGTAGTAAACTTATTACTGTAAACCACCTACTTCTTCACTGCCCAGGAGTTAGGCACTTTGTTCCTAAGATAAAAGTTAGCAGATCAATACTCAGCCAGTGCCCCATTTATCCACTGAAAAGACTGTGTATTTTAAATAATCACTCATTACTTTCCGTGTTCGCTGAAATTTTTAATTCCGGTCGACTTGGTATCTATCTCTGATGTACTTGAAGCTAAAATTGTTGTACGACATTGATATATAAAAGAGTTACGATTAAATGATATATACGGTTATCCCCCCCACCCCCACCCTCCCACTCCCTTCCTCTATTCCGTCCTCCTTTACACCCTGATGCCTTCCATCCGCACCTGCAAACTTTCCCTCCCCTCACCCCCTCCCCCTGCATTATGCTTGAGTCCTACTAAACTTGTTTTATTTGATATACTTTAAATCCCCCGATCAACATACACTAAACGCTAGATAAATGACCAGGATAAGTAAATCTACCTATCTTACCACCCATCCCAATCTTCCCCTCTTGTCCCTAACACAGTCCTCTCTCTCTTGCACACACACACACACACACACACACACACACACACACACACACACACACACACACAACCATACGGTTTTTCTGTTTGTTTGTTTGTATTTTGTATTTTGTTTTTTGTTGTTGTTATTGTTTGTTTGTTTGTTTTTGTTTTCCTTTGTCTAATAACACTCATAATGAATAGACGTTAAACTAAAGCACTAACACACACAAACTCTCTCTCTCTCTCTCTCTCTCTCTCTCTCTCTCTCTCTCTCTCACTCACTCACATACACACACAAAGTCAGAAGCGTAGGCCTACGTGCTCGCCCGTTCAACATTTGATAATGCATAATCTATGCAATCAGCATTTCTTCTTCTTCATTTTTTTTTTTTTTTTTTTTTTTAAAAGAAGGCTGGATTGTTCTTAAACTGTGGGAACGCGTCATTGGTGACGATCGCCGTGATGACCTCACCATCAATTCGACGTCAAATGTGACGCAGTCGTCGTTCCGATCACCTTGGAAATAGTTTAGAACTTCTATTTCTCCATCACTGTTGGCCAGTCTCACATGGGTCTCGGTGTGATTTGGCCAACTTGGCCGCCACAATGGCCATCTAGACACTTCGCACTGATGTTTGCCAATCCAGCACACCGGGAGATTTGAAATGAGACCTCCACGGCCAGGTGGTATGTGTTTCATTCTTGTTTATTTATACTAACTGTAGTGGTTAGAGTTCATTCAGTCAGTCAGTCCCCTGACCGCTTGGGTCGTTGGGGGCACGTGATGTGGCAGCCGCCGTTTCTCTCCAGGCTTTTCTGTTTGTAGCTGTCGTGAGGAGATCTGGCATGGTCATTTTGGTCCAGTCCTTTATATTTTCGGACCAACTCTTTCTCTGCCGTCCTCGTCTGCGCCCTCCTGCAACGGTACCTTGAAGGATGGTTTTGGAGAGGGTGTTGTGACGAATGACAGAGTTAAGTGCGGACCTGCAAATCTCGTGTTCATGCCACCCCGTCGCCGGTCTTCTGCGCATGCAAGTGGAATGTCGGTTACCCGCCGTGAGCATGGCCCGACAGAGAGTTATCCCATCTGAATTAGACATAGAGGAAGAGAAAGAAAGGCAGCGTCTCGCAGTGCAAAGAGCTTTTTCTTCGACGGCTTTTTTTTCCTTCTTTCTTTCTTTTTTTTTTTTTTTTTTTTTTTTTTTTTGCTCAGGCGAATATTGCGCGGTGCACAGAAGTTGGAGGATAGTACCAAAATTTACCATCACTTCGGCAGCGCGAAATTAAAAAAAAAAACAACAACAAAAAATGAATGCGCGCGCGCGCTCGCACACGCGCGGGCCTCTGTGTGTGTGTGTGTGTGTGTGTGTGTGTGTGTGTGTGTGTGTGTGTGTGTGTGTGTGTGCGAGCACGCGCGCGCTGTGTGTGTGTGTGTGTGTGTGTGTGTGTGTGTGTTAGATCTTGTTAATATATGTGCAACATTCAACAAAAACCAACACGTGAATTAGGTTCTGACAGTTCCTCTCCCCTCCCATCAGTAATAGAGTCTGCAACGGTTTTGTTGTCATCTTCATCATGGCAACACACATGAACTCTGACCCAAAAAGAAAAGAAAGCATCTTTTAAACGAAAAGAACCAACAATAACTTAAAGATTATGTCATGTTCTGAAAGTCTTGAAATAATGCCTTTGAAGCTAGAGAAAAAAAATGTTCACATCGGTTCTTTATGTGTATATATCATAGTGAATTTGTGAATGTCCTTCTTTATGTGTATATATCTTAGTGAATTTCTGAATGTCCTTCTTTATGTGTAGATATCATAGTGAATTTCTGAATGTCCTTCTTTATGTGTATATATCATAGTGAATTTCTGAATGTCCTTCTTTATGTGTATATATCATAGTGAATTTCTAAATGTCTTTCTTTCAACTTTCACTTTAGTTTCAGTCTCTGTAAATAAATACTATAAGAGTTACACACTTTCACAGTCTCTGTACATGAATACTATAAGAGGTACACACTTTCACAGTCTCTGTACATGAAAACTATAACAAGTACACTTTCACAGTCTCTGTACATGAATACTATAAGAGTTACACACTTTGACAGTCTCTGAAACACTAAATAACACACTTTAAGTCTAAGTTCAACTGCAACTGACTGTTCATGTTAACCAGTCTAATTTCACAGGCCTTTTCATTGAACGCCTATGGCGCAGCCTGCTGATTGTCCAGAATAATGTCTTTTAGCCTGGTAGACTTTTCACTGGCATCACTACAGTGTTTGTTGGTGTCGGTGTCCATGCTCTTAGTGGGTGAATCTACCCTAGAAGTATCAAACTCAGTGTCATCTGACAAGATGTTTTTGACTTTCCTTTCACTTTTTCAGTGAGTGGAGAAGGAGGGGCTAGTGAGGTTCACTCATGGGCTCAGTTAACTCAAGGTCACGGATTCCATGCGCTGGTCTGGTCAGAACAGCTTGGGCAGTTTTTCACATTGACTGTTCGTGCCAAAACCCATTCCATCCAGGATGGACTGCCAGCACCATCCCCAGAGGCCATCCCAGTCTGCTGTTCTCCTCCCCTCTAACCAGGACTACAGACCCCCACTTTGACACTGCTTTTGACTGGTCCACCCTGACAGGAAGGGAGATGGCGGATATACTCATTCACCCACACAGAGCCCGAACTGATCCAACAGTCGATGTCTCAGCTCTCGCCTCTCCACAACAAGACTGACAGACCAGTCTTCTGAGTTAACTGCTAGTTTCAAGTAGGGAGATGGGCCTGACAAGAAATGAGAACAGACCAGTCCTCTGAGTTAACAGCTAGTTTTAAGTATGGAGATGGGCCTGACAAGAAATGAGAAGGGATCAAAAAGGGTTACTGAATCAAGCTCATGCCCCACAAATATGAGAGGTCTTGAATTAATGCAAGCATCCACTTCATGTGGAGGGTTTCTAACTCTTGCCTGGATATAGACCTCCTAACCAAAGACCTTTACAGAGCCGATGTCATCGAGGGGTGCCATGCTTTGAGCACCAGGAGAAGCGTTTAAACGCTGACGTGGCATGCATTCCTTCTTCAGTTTCCGCAGCTGTGTCGAGCACCCACAATCCAATACTGACCCCTGAGCCGCACCAACATGCTGTTCATACCAGCATGCTTCAGAGTTTTCCAGAACTTTAGCTAGTAGCAAGCTCATATCACCCTCCGGTTCTGTGATCTGATGATGAGCTTCGTTTGGCTAACCCACAAATTGAAGCCTTCCCTGAACACGGAGCAGAGCACACTGTCCCGGAAAGGGAAAGTTTGAAGACAGAAGAGCGGCGGGAAACTGCTTCTCCTTTTCGGAAAGCCTTCACTATCCTGTCATACACACTGAGGGCGCATTGCCAACAAGGACGGCCCGGCCCAGGCAGGGAGGCCTAGCATGTTCGCCGTGCTGACACAGAGACAGAGCTGGCTTGGCCACGTCAGCTGTATGGACGACCGTCGCATCCCGAAGGACGTGCTGTACGGCGAGCTGGCTACAGGCTCTCAACCCATGGACGGCCTGCCCTACGACACAAAGATAAATGCATGCGCGACCTGAGGGCAGGCAGCCTCAACCCAGCAGACCCGGAGACAGCAGCTTCAGACCGGGTCAGCGGGCGGTCCACCATCAAGGCCGGCAGCAAACAAACAGAGCATAGGAGAGAGGCCCAGTGGGAAGAACAGAGACGCTGCGGACGGTAATAATTGTGTTGGCATCAACAGACACTCATGACCGGGACTTCACCTGTAGCAACTTCAAAAGAGGACTGCCGCTCAAGGATCAGGCTCTTCAGCCACCGCATGTGCAGCAACTCCACAGCTGACTGATCCACAGCGCAGCACCATTGTCTCTCCAGACAGACGAATGCCACTCATTACAATATTCAACTTCTACTCATTTTAATAGAGTATGGTACAACATGGGTCTCGTCCTTCAGTATTTTACCCATCTAAAAGTCCGAATTGCGTGATTTTGAACTTTTTGAATATTCTTTCCTCTCTCAAACTTTCTCAAGTATTTTCTCATTCTGATAGAGTATGTTACGTCATGGTTCTCAACCTTTTGAGAATATTCTTTATATTTTAATAGGTCATTTTACGTCATGGTTCTCAGCCTTTTAAGAATAATCTTTATATTTTGATAGGATATTTTACGTTACGTCATGGTTCTCAACCTTTTGTGAATATTCTTTATGTTTTTTGATAGGCTACGCTACGTCATGGTTCTCAACCTTTCAAGAATGATCTTTATATTTTGATAGGTTATGTTACGTCATGGTCCTTAACCATTTTAGAATATTCTTTTCATTCTGATAGGTTATGTTACGTCAGTAATGGACGCTAAACTAGATGTTCCTGTCACAAACCATCTAGCTAACACCCAGGACAGAAACACGAACACAAGAATAGAATGTACACACAATGTTATTCAATGAGCACGACCTTTTTTTTTCCTACAATAAAGGTCGCATCTAACACACACACACACACACACACACACACACACACACACACACACACACACACATCACACACACGCACGCACGTACGCACGCACACGCACACACACGCACGCACGCACGCACACACACACACACACACACACACACACACACACACACACACACACACACACACCTCCTTTTTTTCCCTTTAGAGAGCAAACATCGAATTCCAACAAAACCAATGAGGTACGAGCTGAAGCATTCAGTTGTAGCATTTTGTTACATGTTTTTTGTTAAGGAAGACCGGTCTGGGACAATACGTGATGAGTGAGGTACAGACTGTGGCATTCCATTGTAACATTTCGTTATATGTTTTTCGTCAAAGAAGACCGTGCTGGTACAATATGTGATAGGTACAGGGTCGGCTGCTGTGTCTTTACTGTGGACTACAGGAGCCATACTTTGTGCACAGCTGCTGTGTCCTTCATGTGGACTACAGGAGCGATACTCTGTGCACAGCTACTGTGTCTTTACTGTAGACTACAGGAGCCATACTCTGTGCACAGCTGCTGTGTCTTTACTGTAGACTACAGGAGCCATACTCTGTGCACAGCTGCTGTGTCTTTTACTGTAGACTACAGGAGCCATACTCTGTGCACAGCTGCTGTGTCTTTACTGTAGACTACAGGAGCCATACTCTGTGCACAGCTGCTGTGTTCTTACCGTAGACTACAGGAGCCATACTCTGTGCACAGCTGCTGTGTCTTTACTGTGGACTACAGGAGCCATACTCTGTGTACAGCTGCTGTGTCTTTACTGTGGACTACAGGAGCCATACTCTGTGCACAGCTGCTGTGTCTTTACTGTGGACTACAGGAGCCATACTCTGTGTACAGAAGCTGTGTCCGTACTGTGGACTACTACAGGAGCCACACCCTGCCTGAAATCCCCTGCGCACAGCAGCTGCTGTGTCCTAACTGTGGACAACGAGAGCCGTGTCATGCCGGCTTGAGGCGGGGTGGCAGCTGCCCAGTGGAACGCAATGGTCCCTTCCAACGTCGGAGACAACCCGTAGCGCCCGAGCTTACGGCGATACCCTCTGGGTTTTAATTCGTTACCGCTGTCTCCCGTCTTGTTTCTGTCGCTGGGATAGCAGCACTAGAGTGACTTCCCCAGGGCGCAAGCCTGGGCGAAGTGCATTGAGACCCTGGGGCGCCCAACCGCCAGAATCTCCCTCTTGGCCTTGCTGACAGGCAACGGAAAGGACAAGTCAGTGCAGTATGGTGCCAACACCGCTGCAGGAGATACCGGAAGGCGTCACGGTGTGTCGACCAACCGTCTTAGGGGCTCCACACTCCGATTTTCTTTCAGGATTTATCTCCCTTAACCTTTGACTCTCCCAAGACATCCACAAGGCAATAAAGCTGTTTGACCCATAGCTAGGAGGAGTCTAGTTCGAGGGCACCAGGGCGTATCCACACGCCGGTGGGCCTGCATGACACACATCTTCGGCCAGACTCCCTCCCAGTCCCTTGAAGTTTAGTCTGAGTTTGCAAGGTCCCAGTCGATATTTGTCGCCAGGAGGAGACACTACATAGGGCTTGCTGGTGGAGGGGCTATATACTGACAGGGAAAGACTGACGCATTCTGTTCCCCTTTTCGCAGTGCTGTAAGCAGCGGTGCTACTCAGCGGTGGAGGCTGAAAGCGAGACACACACACACACACACACACACACACACACACACACACACACACACACACACACACACACACACACACACACACTTTGCCGACACACACTAGGCGCATTAAACCAACCAGACAGCGATATTGTAAAAAAAAAAAAAAAAAAAAAAAAAAAAATTGGGGTAGTAGAATATGCTGGACAGGTCGAGAAGCACGATATAACGGCCTATCAAGACGAGCAGAAAACAGAGCCTGTAAGAATGAGAAGAATATTACAGAAAAGTTGAGAATCGTGATGTAACATAACCTATCAAAATTAGTAGAATATTGCTCAAAGATCGAGAACCATAATATAACAGAGACATCACAATGAAAAGAAAGTTCTATAAAAGTGGTAAAAAAAAATGACGTGAAGTCAAAATACGTAAAATGTTGTCAATAGATCGAGAACCATCTTGTAACACAGACATCAGAATGAAAACAAAGTTTGATAAAAGTCGTGAAAGGTGACGTAACGTATTCTACCAAAATAAGTAGAATGTTGTCAAAAGATACAGAATGTTGTCAAAAGATACAGAACAGTGCATGGCAAAACATAGCTATCAAATGAGCAGAATGTTGTCGAGCAGTCGAGAACCACTACGTAGCATAGACAGTCACACGGCGTGGGATATTTTAGAAAGAATTTTGGGAGTAATTACGACGGAATGAGACTGTCAGCACGCTTAGCCCAGACATTCTGTATCAAACGCAAAAACATTAAAATGTGCATGGCATTGACATTGAGTGAGAAAACGTGTTTCACCGACAATGTAAAGTGACAGTCAATAGACAAGAGAGGAGGAGGAGGAGGAGAGGAGGAGAGAGAGAGAGAGAGAGAGAGAGAGAGAGAGAGACGCCTCAGCTTCAGACGCTTCAGATACGTTTTTATTGACAATGGCCTACTTGGCCTTTATGTCAAGGGAGTGTACATTAATATTTGCAGCGCCGAAAACATGTTATAATGCAGAGAAACATAAATTGTAATGGATTACGTAAATGTATTGATGAGGCTTGAAGCCATGTAGAAGAAACCGAAAATAGTGACGAGCTTTTTCGTCACTCAAAATGAAAATGTCATTTTTTTCTTAAGTAACAAAATGATCATAGGCACAAGTGCCTCACCCAGGCACACATATTCACTGTTATAAAAATTTCTTGCACTGTCACATCTATCATCACCGTCCGCTTTATCATTCGCAACGTGTGTGTGTGTGTGTGTGTGTGTGTGTGTGTGTGTGTGTGTGTGTGTGTGTGTAAAAAGTGGGAAAATTGGAGGCTAGAGGACACACTGTAATATTTGTTTTAAAGAGAGAGCAGGGGTGGCTGGCGGTGAGAAAGAGAATGCAGTACTACCATACAGATTTTGGGGTTTTGAGAACATTACGATACTATGATGTCTGCATGTGGGATATGCGTCATGACAAACAGTGCTTCAAAACCTTCCAAGCAAAGGGAAAACTGGGTCTGCTTGTAACACTGTATTGAAAGTCCCTTTTCCACTTTTTCAAAAAAAAAATCTCAGCTGCCGTATCTTAATTTTCAGGCGGCCAAGAAAGACCATACTGTTCCAAACTATGAGTCGGGTAGACAAAGCCGTGTTCCTCAACAACAGCCTGAAAACTGGCGCTACTACAGCCTGCCTAGAAGGTTGACGTCATCAAAATCCCTTCCAGCCGGATGACGTGACCAGAGATGACGTCATGTGGCCCTTTACGACGAGGCCAGCCAGATCGGCAGACACTTTAAATCCAGGTATGTCCCCAGTGACAGCCTCCTGTTGATGTACACTGGCACACATAATCACCTGGTGTACATGTCTGGTGCATAGTGAAATGACCAGCGGTCAAATGACCACGCTCTCTCTCTCTCTTCTCTCTGTCTGCCTGCCTCTGCACTTTTGCAGGTTTTCCTTCCTGCTAAGGGAAATGCCCAACTCAACATACTTGTTAACAATACACACTCATGGAAACGTAAACACGAGGACGGATAGATATCTAAACACAGTAAGGAACATACAGTCACGGGGCGTATGAGAATACAACTTTGGGACACATAAGGGTGACATGAATTCATTACAACACAAGGACATACAGACATGCGGACATATGGAGATGGTTACGCATGAAAATGGGGACGTAACGAACATGGGGAGATATGGAAATAAGGATACAACATGCAGACACATAGACATGGGGACGCATGGACAGGCGACACACAGAGACGGGGACATGTGGTTCTGGGAACACAACATGGGTACACATAGACATGGGGACATGTGGTTCTGGGAACACAACATGGAGACACATAGACATGGGGACATGTGGTTCTGGGAACACAACATGGCGACACATAGACATGGGGACATGTGGTTCTGGGAACACAACATGCGGACACATAGACATGGGGACATGTGGTTCTGGGAACACAACATGCGGACACATAGACATGGGGACATGTGGTTCTGGGAACACAACATGCGGACACATAGACATGGGGACATGTGGTTCTGGGAACACAACATGGAGACACATAGACATGGGGACATGTGGTTCTGGGAACACAACATGGGGACACATAGACATGGGGACATGTGGTTCTGGGAACACAACATGCGGACACATAGACATGGGGACATGGAATGGCGACACATAGACATGGGGACATGTGTGGTTCTGGGAACACAACATGCGGACACATAGACATGGGGACATGTGGTTCTGGTAACACAACATGGGGACACATAGACATGGGACATGTGGTTCTGGGAACACAACATGGGGACACATAGACATGGGGACATGTGGTTCTGGGAACACAACAAGCGGACACACAGACATGGGGACATGGGGTTCTGGGAACACAACATGCGGACACACAGACATGGGGACATGGGGTTCTGGGAACACAACATGCGGACACATAGACATGGGGACATGTGGTTCTGGGAACACAACATGCGGACACATAGACATGGGGACATGTGGTTCTGGGAACACAACATGCGGACACATAGACATGGGGACATGTGGTTCTGGGAACACAACATGCGGACACAGGTATTGGGACACATGGACAGGGCTAGGGAGCACACATAAATGAGGAGACCTGAGAACACAACACCGGGACATAGAGACATAGGGACATGTAGACCTGAGAACACAACACCGGGACATAGAGACATAGGGACATATAGACCTGAGAACACAACACCGGGACATAGAGATATATAGGGACATATAGACCTGAGAACACAACACCGGGACATAGAGATATATAGGGACATATAGACCTGAGAACACAACATAGGGACATATAGACCTGAGGACACAACACCGGGGCATAGAGACACAGGGACATATAGACCTGAGAACACAACACCGGGACATAGGGACATATAGACCTGAGAACACAACACCGGGACATATAGACATAGGGACATATAGACCTAAGACTACAACACGGGGCAAGGTAGATATAGGGACACATGAACCTGAGAATACAACATGGGGACAGGTAGACATGAGGACATATAGATATAGGGAGATATAGACCTGAGAACATAACATGAGGGATAGTCATATGGACATACAAACCAGAGAACACAACATAGGGACACATAGACATAGGGACATATAAACCTGAGAACACAACATGGGACACACATAGACATAGGGACATATAAACCTGAGAACACAACATGGGGACACATAGCCATAGGGACATAAAGATCTGAGAACACAACATGGGGATACATAGACATGGAGAGATTGACTCCAGAACATACATAGGGATACATAGACAAGGAGACACATAGACCTGAGAACACTACATGGGGATAGGTAGACATGGAGATTGGCTGTAACATAATACAGGGATACATAGACATGGAGACATGTAGACCTGAAAACACTACATGGGGATAGATAGACATACGGACAAATAGACCTGAGAACACAACATGGGGACAAGTAGACGTAGGGACATATAAACCTGAGAACACAACATGGGGATAGGTAGACGTAGGGACATATAAACCTGAGAACACACCATGGGGACAGGTAGACGTAGGGACATATAAACCTGAGAACACAACATGGGGATACATAGACATGGAGAGATTGACTCTGGAACATAATACAGGGATATACAGACATGGAGACTTTGATTCTGGAACATAATACAGGGGATATACAGACATGGAGACTTTAACTCTGGAACATAATACAGGGATATACAGACATGGAGACTTTAACTCTGGAACATAATACAGGGATATACAGACATGGAGAGATTGACTCTGGAACATAATACAGGGATATACAGACATGGAGACTTTGACTCACTCTGGAACATAATACAGGGATATACAGACATGGAGACTTTAACTCTGGAACATAATACAGGGATATACAGACATGGAGACTTTGACTCTGGAACATAATACAGGGATATACAGACATGGAGACTGACTCTGTAACATAATACAGGGATATACAGACATGGAGACTTTGACTCTGGAACATAATACAGGGATATACAGACATGGAGACTTTAACTCTGGAACATAATACAGGGATATACAGACATGGAGACTTTGACTCTGGAACATAATACAGGGATATACAGACATGGAGACTGACTCTGTAACATAATACAGGGATATACAGACATGGAGACTTTGACTCTGGAACATAATACAGGGATATACAGACATGGAGACTTTAACTCTGGAACATAATATAGCGATATACAGACATGGAGACTTTGACTCTGGAACATAATATAGCGATATACAGACATGGAGACTTTAACTCTGGAACATAATACAGGGATACACAGACATGGAGACTTTGACTCTGGAACATAATATAGCGATATACAGACATGGAGACTTTAACTCTGGAACATAATATAGCGATATACAGCCATGGAGACTTTGACTCTGGAACATAATATAGGGATATACAGACATGGAGACATTGACTCTAGAACATAATACAGGGATATACAGACATGGAGACATTGACTCTAGAACACTGTATAGGGATACAGAGACATGGAGACATATAGACCTGAGAACACAACATGGGGATAGGTAGACATGGAGATAAATTCTGAAAACACATGGGAGTCACAGATATGGGGACATATGGACCTGACAACACAGTAATGGGAACACTGACTCGGGTACATATGGACCTAAGAGCACAAAAAATGGACATGGACCTGACAACACAGTAATGGGAACACAGATTTGGGTACATATGGACCTTGCTCCAGCAAGGCCAAGCCACGTGTCAGCTAGCATCGTTCATCTCCCCATTCCCCTGTCTGTCTGTCTGTTAGTCTGGCAGTACGACTGGCCACAGCCGCTGACCTGTGTCTGACCACACTTGTGATAGGACCTGGCCAAGGAACGAATCCATTGAATGTTGGTGCGTCTGGGGATCATCTGACAGGCCAGGGATCTGTGCAGTATGATGATGGGCATTGGACATGAAACCTAGGATCTGTGCAGTATGATGATGGGCATTGGACATGAAACCTAGGATCTGTGCAGTATGATGATGGGCATTGGACATGAAACCTAGGATCTGTGCAGTATGATGATGGGCATTGGACATGAAACCTAGGATCTGTGCAGTATGATGATGGGCATTGGACATGAAACCTAGGATCTGTGCAGTATGATGATGGGCATTGGACATGAAACCTAGGATCTGTGCAGTATGATGATGGGCATTGGACATGAAACCTAGGATCTGTGCAGTATGATGATGGGCATTAGACATGAAACCTAGAATCTGTGCAGTATGATGATGGGCATTGGACATGAAACCTAGGATCTGTGCAGTATGATGATGGGCATTGGACATGAAACCTAGAATCTGTGCAGTATGATGATGGGCATTGGACATGAAACCTAGGATCTGTGCAGTATGATGATGGGCATTAGACATGAAACCTAGGATCTGTGCAGTATGATGATGGGCATAGACATGAAACCTAGGATCTGTGCAGTATGATGAGGCGCATTGACATGAAACCTAGGATCTGTGCAGTATGATGAGGCGCATTTGACATGAAACCTAGGATCTGTGCAGTGTGATGATGGGCATAGACATGAAACCTAGGATCTGTGCAGTATGATGATGGGCATAGACATGAAACCTAGGATCTGTGCAGTATGATGATGGGCATAGACATGAAACCTAGGATCTGTGCAGTATGATGATGGGCATTGGACATGAAACTAGAATCTGTGCAGTATGATGATGGGCGTTTTTACATGAAACCTAGGAACTGTGCAGTATGATGAGTCGCATTTTACATGAAACCTAGGATCTGTGCAGTGTGATGATGGGCATTGGACATGAAACCTAGGATCTGTGTAGTGTGATGATGGGCATTTTACATGAAACCTAGGAACTGTGCAGTATGATGATGGGCATTTTCCATGAACTCCAACACGTTGAAACAACCGCGGACTTTGCTAACACTCAATGATTTAACGTTATGGAATATGTGGACTGTCTAGTTATAGAAACTTTGGGGTCAGTTCTGCAGGTTTATACCTTCTCTTACTTCCCCTGTGGAAAAATTAAGTTAGTTTTCACTGGTGACACTTCTCAAGTCTGCAAGCAGCTAAACCATCGTGACTAGTACAGAGGTAATCATGATGTAGCCAGACACACAGGGTGTAGCCAGACACACAGGGTGTAGCCAGACACACAGGGTGTAACCAGACACACAGGGTGTAGCCAGACACACAGGATGTAACCAGACACACAGGATGTAACCAGACACACAGGGTGTAACCAGACACACAAGAGTAACTAGACACACAGGGTATAACCAGACACACAGGTGTAACCAGACACACAAGAGTAACTAGACACACAGGGTGTAACCAGACACACAGGGGTGTAACCAGACACACAAGAGTAACTAGACACACAGGGTGTAACCAGACACACAGGGTGTAACCAGACACACAAGAGTAACTAGACACACAGGGTGTAACCAGACACACAGGGTGTAAACCAGACACACAAGAGTAACTAGACACACAAGATGTAACCAATCACACAGGATGTAAGCAGACACATAGGAAGTAACCAGACACACAAGATGTAACCAGACACACAAGATGTAACCAGACACACAGGATGTAATCAGACACACAAGATGTAACCAAACACCCAGGATGTAAGCAGACACATAGGAAGTAACCAGACACACAAGATGTAACCAGACACACAAGATGTAACCAGACACACAGGATGTAAGCAGACACATAGGGAGTAACCAGACACACAAGATGTAACCAAACACATAAGAGGTAACTAAACACACAGGATATAACCAAACACGTTGAATGTAACCAGACCTACACAGGATGTAACCAGACAGACAGGATAGTCAGTCTTTGTGGCTGACTATTATTATTATCATTGTTGTTATGAATACTTATATAGCGCCTCTCTTCGGCTAGGGACCAAACTCTGAACACTTTACAATCCCCACTACACTATCAGTTGAACGCTACAGCCTGATTCTGCAGTCTGTTCTCCGTCATCAGTCTTTGTGGCTGACTACGTTATCAGTTGAACACTTCAGCCTGATTCCTCAGTCCACCTGTCTTCCAAAGTGACCGTCATACTAGTTCAATTTCACATATTACATCTGCAGCTGTCCATCTCTTTTAGGTGACTATTATGGCAATTTAACTCCCTAATCCGGAAGTGTAGACGGAATATCGTTGTAGTTGAGTATGATACCAGTGTAATACCACTGCCCGAAACTGTAGTTGAAGGTTTCTTCTAGTTCACTGTGGTATCAGTGTGACATCACAAGCAGAATCTGTAGCTGGCATGTCTTTGTAGTTGACTCCGTTACCAGATTAAAAAAACAGTCTGCAGCTGGTCTGTGTCCTTGTAGGTTACCACGATAGCAGCTCAGCACCATGGCTAGAATCCTTAGCTGGCTAATTTTTCTCGTTGACTATGACATCAAATCAACAACACAGTCCGAATCTGTAGTGTACCTGTCTTTCTATTGACTGTGATACCAGTTCAACAACACAGTCCCAATCTGTAGTCTGCCTGTCTTTCTATTGACTGTGATACCAGTTCAACAACACACAGTCCCCAATCTGTAGTCTGCCTGTCTTTCTATTGACTGTGATACCAGTTCAAACAACACAGTCCCAATCTGTAGTCTGCCTGTCTTTCTAGATGACTATGATACCCCTTTAACAGTACTGCCGGTATTTATACTCCCATTCGTCTTTGTAACTAGCTGACCACGATGCCAGTTTAGCACCTCTGCCAGGATTTGTGCTTCACCGTCGTTGCAGCTGACTATAATACAAATTTATACCAAAGCCTGACTGTGTGCAATACCCGTCTGGAGCATGTCGTATGACAGCATGCACGCTTTCGAACCTATTTCTGACTAATTGTATTGTAAAACATGCCATAGTCGCTGACAGCTGACATTACTAGAGATTGGTGTGGACCAGACGAAGCAGGCTTTCTGTCTGCTTATTCGTATAGCCTTTAAATATGACCGTGTGATGGTGATACAGCATCTTTGTACAATATGACCGTGTGATGGTGAAACAGCATCTTTATATAGTCTTTAAATATGACCGTGTGATGGTGACACAGCATCTTTGTATAGCCTTTAAATATGACCGTGTGATGGTGACACAGCATCTTTGTATAGCCTTTAAATATGACCGTGTGTGATGGTGATACAGCATCTTTGTATAATATGACCGTGTGATGGTGAATCAGCATCTTTATAAAGTCTTTAAATATGACCGTGTGATGGTGAAACAGCATCTTTGTATAGCCTTTAAATATGACCGTGTGATGGTGACACAGCATCTTTGTATAGCCTTTAAATATGACCGTGTGATGGTGAAAACAGCATCTTTGTATGGCCTTTAAATATGACCGTGTGATAGTGATACAGCATCTTTGTACAATATGACCGTGTGATGGTGAAACAGCATCTTTGTATAGTCTTTAAATATGACCGTGTGATGGTGACACAGCATCTTTGTATGTCCTTTAAATATGACAGTGTGATGGTGACACAGAACCTTTGTATGTCCTTTAAATATGACCGTGTGATGGTGAAACAGCATCTTTGTATGTCCTTTAAATATGACCGTGTGATGGTGACACAGCATTTTTGTATGTCCTTTAAATATGACCGTGTGATGGTGACACAGCATCTTTGTATGTCCTTTGAATATGACCGTGTGATGGTGACACAGAACCTTTGTATGTCCTTTAAATATGACCGTGTGATGGTGACACAGAACCTTTGTATGTCCTTAAATATGACCGTGTGATGGTGACACAGCATCTTTCAGTCCGAATGCCTGGAGTCTCGACGAAAAGTGTCTACCTTCTACTTCCGCTATTTCAATGGAACAGTCTTCAACAAAAAGGTCAGTACTGTTCCATGACTGTCTGTCAGTTTCACTTTAATTATAGCTTAGCTGACCGCGTAGGGCCCTTTTCACTTTAATTACAGCTTAGCTGACCGCGTAGGGCCCTTCTGGGTTGTCACATTATTGTCTATCAGCGTCACTGTGATTATAAATCAGCTGACCGCATGGGGCCTTTTCAGGGTTGTCACTTTATTGTCTATCAGTGTTACCGTGATTATAATCCAGCTGACCACATGGGGCCTTTTCAGGGTTATCGCATTATTGTCAGTCAATTTCACTGTGATTATAACCCAGCTGATCACATGGGCCCTTTCAGGGTTGTGGCATTATTGTCTGTCAGTATCCACTGTGTTTATAACCCAGCTGACCACATGGGGCCCTTTCAGGGTTGTCGCATTATTGTCTCACTTTGATTATAGTACTACATGACTAGTATTGCTGTCTGCTGATTAACTGGCAAGTCCATATCTACAGCAATACGTGACTATGGTCTGTAGATCATGTGCTACAGTCTATATCTACAGCAATATATGATTATGCTCTATAGATCATGTGCCACAGTCCACATCTACAGCAATACATGACTGTGGCCTACAGATCACGTGCCACAGTCCATATTAATAACAGTACATGCCGGTTGTCTGCTGATCATCTGCCCCAATCCTTACCGACTGCAATACATGACTACATTCTATAGGCCATCTGTCTCAGTCCTTGCCGATTGCAATATATGACTACAGTCTATAGAGGCCATCTGTCTCAATCCTTGCCGACAGCGATACATGACTGCAGTCTATTGACCATCTGTCCCAGTCCTTGCCGATTGCAATACATGACTACAGTCTATAGAGGCCATCTGTCTCAGTCCTTGCCGACAGCAGTACGTGACTACATTCTATAGGCCATCTGTCTCAATCCTTGCCGGCAGCAATACATGACTGCAGTCTGCAGCTGCTCCAACCCACTTCACATCCATTGTCCCTTAGGACAATTGTCTGTTGACAATCTGTCACATCCATTGTCCCTTAGGACGATTGTCTGTTGACAGTCTGTCACATCCTTTGTACCATAGGACGATTGTCTGTTGACAATCTGTCACATCCATTGTCCCTTAGGACGATTGTCTGTTAGCAGTGTGTCACGTCCATTGTACCATAGGACGATTGTCTGTTGACAATCTGTCACATCCATTGTCCCTTAGGACGATTATCAGTTGACAATCTGTCACATCCATTGTCCCTTAGGACGATTGTCTGTTGACAATCTGTCACACCTATTGTCCCTTATTACGATTGTCTGTTGGCAGTCTGTCACGTCCATTGTACCATAGGACGATTGTCTGTTAGCAGTCTGTCACATCCATTGTCCCTTAGGACGATTGTCTGTTGACAATCTGTCACACCTATTGTCCCTTATACGATTGTCTGTTGGCAGTCTGTCACGTCCATTGTACCATAGGACGATTATCGGTTGACAATCTGTCACATCTATTGTACCTTAGGACGATTATCGGTTGACAATCTGTCACATCTATTGTACCATAGGACGATTATCGGTTGACAATCTGTCACATCTATTGTACCATAGGACGATTATCGGTTGACAATCTGTCACATCTATTGTACCATAGGACGATTATCGGTTGACAATCTGTCACATCTATTGTACCTTAGGACGATTATCGGTTGACAATCTGTCACATCTATTGTACCATAGGACGATTATCGGTTGATAGTCTGTCACATCTATTGTACCTTAGGACAATTGTCTGTTGATAGTCTGTCACATCTATTGTACCATAGGACGATTGTCTGTTGATAGTCTGTCACATCTATTGTACCTTAGGACAATTGTCTGTTGATAGTCTGTCACATCTATTGTACCTTAGGACAATTGTCTGTTGATAGTCTGTCACATCTATTGTACCATAGGACGATTGTCTGTTGATAGTCTGTCACATCCATTGTACCATAGGACAATTGTCTGTTGATAGTCTGTCACATCTATTGTACCATAGGACGATTATCGGTTGACAGTCTGTCACATCTATTGTACCTTAGGACAATTGTCTGTTAGCAGTCTGTCACATCCATTGTACCATAGGACAATTGTCTGTTGATAGTCTGTCACATCTATTGTACCTTAGGACAATTGTCTGTTGATAGTCTGTCACATCTATTGTACCTTAGGACAATTGTCTGTTGATAGTCTGTCACATCTATTGTACCTTAGGACAATTGTCTGTTGATAGTCTGTCACATCTATTGTA
>JADBJO010013430.1:0-17500 GCA_016801955.1 Conus betulinus | reverse complement strand
TTTCCTATCCCAACAGGAATGAATAGATTAATTTTGTTTTTCTTTATCATTCTTATCCCAACAGGAATGAATAGATTCGTTTTGTTGTTCTTATCTTTCCTATTCCAACAGGAATGAAAAGATTCATTTTGTGTTGTTATATTTCCTATCCCAACAGGAATGAAAAGATTGATTTTGTTGTTGCTATCTTTCCTGTCCTAACAGGAATAAAAAAGATTCATTTTGTTGTTATCTTTCCGTTCCCAACAGGAATAAAAAGATTCATTTTGTCGTTGTTGTCTTTCCTATCCTCACAGCAATGAAAAAATTCAATTCCAGTTCTGTGTTATTTGTTGTTGTTGTCTTTCCTATCCCCACAGCAATGAAAAGGTTCAATTCCAGTTCTGTGTTATTGTTTGTTGTTGCTGTCTTTCCTATCTCACCAGCAGTGAAAAGATTCAATTCCAGTTTTGTGTTATTGTTTGTTGTTGCTGTCTTTCTCTCCCGCACAGCAACGGAAAGATTCAATTCAAATTCTGTGTTATTGTTTGTTGTTGCTGTCTTTTCTCTCCCGCCCAGCAATGGAAAGATTCCATTCAAATTCTGTGTTATTGTTTGTTGTTGCTGTCTTTTCTCTCCCGCCCAGCAATGGAAAGATTCCATTCAAAATTCTGTGTTATTGTTTGTTGTTGCTGTCTTTTCTCTCCCGCACAGCAACGAAAAGATTCCATTCAAATTCTGTGTTATTGTTTGTTGTTGCTGTCTTTTCTCTCCCGCACAGCAACGAAAAGATTCCATTCAAATTCTGTGTTATTGTTTGTTGTTGCTGTCTTTTCTCTCCCGCCCAGCAATGGAAAGATTCCATTCAAATTCTGTGTTATTGTTGTTGTTGTTGCTGTCTTTTCTCTCCCGCACAGCAACGAAAAGATTCCATTCCAGTTCTGTGTTATTGTTTGTTGTTGCTGTCTTTTCTCTCCCGCACAGCAACGAAAAGATTCCATTCAAATTCTGTGTTATTGTTTGTTGTTGCTGTCTTTTCTCTCCCGCACAGCAATGGAAAGATTCCATTCAAATTCTGTGTTATTGTTTGTTGTTGCTGTCTTTTCTCTCCCCGCCCAGCAATGGAAAGATTCCATTCAAATTCTGTGTTATTGTTTGTTGTTGCTGTCTTTTCTCTCCCGCACAGCAATGGAAAGATTCCATTCAAATTCTGTGTTATTGTTTGTTGTTGCTGTCTTTTCTCTCCCGCCCAGCAACGAAAAGATTCCATTCAAATTCTGTGTTATTGTTTGTTGTTGCTGTCTTTTCTCTCCCGCCCAGCAACGAAAAGATTCCATTCAAATTCTGTGTTATTGTTTGTTGTTGCTGTCTTTTCTCTCCCGCCCAGCAACGGAAGATTCCATTCAAATTCTGTGTTATTGTTTGTTGTTGCTGTCTTTTCTCTCCCGCCCAGCAACGGAAAGATTCCATTCAAATTCTGTGTTATTCCCCAGCATTCACCGTCATTCCAAATCCATCAACACCAACCGACAAGCGTGTGACGTGTGTGGAGGCAAGTTCAAGCTGCTGGAGAATTTTGGGCGAGCGGAAAGCAACTCCAAAGGAAGCGGCAGAAGAGCCAGAAGCAGCAAGGAAGACCAGGAAAGCTTAGCGGACTTTGTGCGAGAGAACAAACGGCGCATCAAACAACGTCACAGACGCCTGTCTAACCAGGAGATCATGCAGAAACTGGGCAAACAGTTCCGTGACGTCTGCAAGCGGTAACAGAGAACAAACGGCGCATCAAACAACGTCACAGACGTCTGTCTAAGCAGGAGATCGTGCAGAAACTGGGCAAACAGTTCTGTGACGTCTGCAAGCGGTACCAGAGAACAAACGGCGCATCAAACAACGTCACAGACGTCTGTCTAAGCAGGAGATCGTGCAGAAACTGGGCAAACAGTTCCGTGACGTCTGCAAGCGGTAACAGAGAACAAACGGCGCATCAAACAACGTCACAAACATCAGTCTAAGCAGACGATCACGGCAGAAACTGGGCAAACAGTTCTATCATGTCAGCAGGCGGTGTCAGAGAACAACGGGTGCGACTCAACAATGCCACAGACATCTGTCTAAGCTGAAGATCATGTTGAAGCTGGGCCGACCTTTCCTTGGGGTTTGTAGGCGGTGGAAGAGGCACATGGGGCGAACGGAGCAACGCCACAATCATCTGTCTGATCAGCCTGAAGCTGGGCGGACAGTGCCATCAGCTTTGAAGGCAATCACTGAGAACAAACGGCAAACTAACCAACGTCACCGACATCTGTCTGATCAGGTTCCACGTGTGTGGGCGCTAAAACAAACGGCGAACTAACCAGTGTCAGCGACATCTGTCTAACGAGGAGGTCATGCTAAATCTGGGCAAACAGTTCCATCTGCTGTTTAGGCAGTGAGGGTGGAGAGCACGTAAATAAAAGTGTGGTCGAGATGGTGGGGGTGTATGTGACTGAAAAAGATCAGAGAGATGTGAGCGCACGCGCGCGCACACAAACACACACACACACACACACACACACACACACGTATGCACACGTGCACACACACACACAGACAGACACACACACACACACACACACACACACACACACACACACACACACACACACATCTCCTGGCTAGACATACACACACACACACACACATATCTATCTATCTGTCGATATCTACCTTACCTGCTGGCACTCAGGAAGGATGTCATGTGCTGACGAAGGCAAATAAAGCCGAAAATTTCATTTACAACCACGACAGCCTGTAGAGTACAGCCCTGTCATGCAGTCTCAAACCTAAATGGAAATCCGTAGCATCATCTTCATCATCCTCATTCTCATCGATTAGCGTAAAAACAGTCTCAGATTCTGTGGCTCTTCATGCCCAGCACTAGCGGTGACCTCAGTTTCGATGTTCTCTCCACGTCCGTGGCCTTGGTTTGGTTCTGTCGGGGTCACCGGTATCGGCGAGCCCATGGGGGCTGTCGTTGGATGGACGTGGTGGCGCCATCCGGAGAGAGAACTCATTCACGCCGGATCCACGACTAAGCAATTATTGTCGTCAATAGGGGGCTTAGTACGTGGTGTCCTGCGTATGTTGGATCAGAACAGGCACAACTGAACACCACCGAAGTGACTTAGCAACAGCGCAGTGTCTCCTCCGGTGGGTTGCCTCCTACCGACTTGATATTGACTGCTGCATGTGGATCGTCGGTGCCGGGCCTGCCGCGGGACTGACCGAGCTGTGGCTGTGGTGGGAATGATCGGCGTGGGTGCACTGCCACTGGGATGGCACAGAGAATGGGACAACAAAAGAAACAAAGGTGAGGAAGTTTCAGAAGCCTTGTTCTCGCATGGATGTGGCTCCCAGCCCATCATGAATGTCCCATAGCGACACCACTGATTTGCAGGGAAATGTGGTTGTTGAATTCAAAGGTGTTGAGGGTGAGGACTGATTCTGCGAGTCTGACCGGTGCAGCTGAAGGTGAGGAAGTTGCGGAAGCCTTGTTCTCGCATGGATGTGGCTCCCAGCCCATCATGAATGTCCCATAGCGACACCACTGATTTGCAGGGACATGTGGTTGTTGAATTCAAAGGTGTTGAGGGTGAGGACTGATTCTGCGAGTCTGACCAGAGTAACTGTGAGTGAGTGTTGTTGGTTAGGGGGCCGTTTGTCAGGAAAGAATGTGAGGGCCTTCAGTCCGTCAGCGTCACGGATGGCAGTGTAAAATGAGGGCCTCCAGTCCGTCAGCGTGAGGGATGGCAGTGTAAAGTGAGAGCCTTCAGTCCGTCAGCGTGAGGGATGGCAGTGTAAAATGAGGGCCTTCAGTCCGTCAGCGTCACGGATGGTAGTGTAAAATGAGGGCCTTCAGTCCGTCAGCGTGAGAGAGATGGCAGTGTAAAATGAGAGCCTCCATTCCGTCAGCGTGAGGGATGGCAGTGTAAAATGAGGGCCTTCAGTCCGTCAGCGTGACGGATGGTAGTGTAAAATGAGGGCCTTCAGTCCGTCAGCGTGAGGGATGGCAGTGTAAAATGAGGGCCTTCAGTCTGTCAGCGTCACGGATGGCAGTGTCAAGTGAGACAACATCGTGTGTGAAGAATAAGTCAGGCTGGAAAGTGGGGGATTTGATCATGTTGAGTGAGTCAGTCATCGTGCAAGGGGACTGGAATGCAAAGATCGGCCCAGACGCTTAGGAACAATGGGCTGGGAATGTCGGGAGATCTGGCACAGAGCTTACAAACGATAGAGACACACGCCTTTCTTCAGTTTGTAAGCAGTCACAGGTTGACAGTGGCCAACACACTCCATCCCCACAAGCTGTTAAGGAGGACAACCTGGCATGCACACCCAACGGACTAGTGCACTCTCAGATTGACTTCATTCTCGCTCCATGCCGATTTAAATCAGGCATCAGCAAAGCACGGAGTAGAACGTACCCAGGAGCAGCCATCGGCAGTGACCACGATTGATCACGATGGGTGCTCAAGACCATGAAATTGAAGCTGAAGAAAAAAGCACAGAACAACAGCCCCTCGCATCAAGTTCGATCTGGAGAAATTAAAAGACCCGGAGATAGCTGCAATTTTCCAAGCTCAAGTGGGGGGGGGGGGGGGGGGGGGGGGGGGGGGAGGAATTTGCTGCACTGAATGTTAAGGATGCAGATGTCGACACCCTGACCGAGAAATTCAAAGGCGTACTTCACAAACAGCCGAGGAAGTACCTGGCATCGAGCCCTGGGTCACGAATGACATCCTTGACCTCAGCGACGAAGGAGAGCACTGAAGGCTACCAGGTTCTCCAACCAAGTAGCATGCAACAACTACAGACAGAAGAACAAGCAAGGAAATACGGAAGAAAATGATGCAGGCAGAAGAAAATTGGATATAACAGACCAGTGCAAGTCCATTGAACAGGACATAATGCATGGAACACCAAAAAGGCCTACAACACCCTGGGGATGTATTTTTATTAGTATGTTGACCTGCCTTGGCTTAAGGCTGTGTCAGGCCAATTGACATAGACAAGAAGAATACTAAGGCTACATCAAAATGTGGTTATGATCTGCACAGTTATGCAGGGATTGTCTTCAGTTGTGACAAGCTCCTAGCATAACATTATCAGTCTCCAAAATCCCCCGAAGTCGGGAGTGTGGCTGCCCATGTGGCGGGTTATTAAAAACGGTCACACACGTAATGTTTTCATCCCCAGCTGATGCAGTTGTATCATAGTGTTCAAGTACTTCGGCTATTCGGATCGGATGATCCCTGGGGTCTTTTAGCCAGGGTACGACAACAACAACAACAGTATGTTGACAATGTGACAGATGTGTCGTCTTATGGCATCTTAGTCTGTTGACAATGTGACAGATGTTTCATGTCTTACGGCATCTTAGTATGTTGACAATGTGACAATGTGTCATGTCTTACGGATCTTAGTCTGTTGACAATGTGACAGATGTGTCATGTCTTGTGGCGTCTTAGTCTGTCGACAATAAGACAGATGTGTCATGTCTTATGGCATCTTAGTCTGTTGACAATATGAAAGATGTATCATGTCTAATGGCATCTTAGTATGTTGACAATGTGACAGACATCTTAGTATGTTGACAATGTGACAAATGTGTCATGTCTCGTGGCATCTTAGTCTGTTGACAATGTGACAGATGTGTCATGTCAAATGGCATCTTAGTCTGTTGACAATGTGACAGATGTATCATGTCTAATGGCATCTTTGTCTGTTGACAATGTGACAGATGTGTCATGTCAAATGGCATCTTAGTATGTTGACAATGTGACAGATGTGTCATGTCAAATGGCATCTTAGTATGTTGACAATGTGACAGATGTGTCATGTCAAATGCATCTTAGTATGTTGACAATGTGACAGATGTGTCATGTCAAATGGCATCTTAGTATGTTGACAATGTGACAGATGTGTCATGTCAAATGGCATCTTAGTATGTTGACAATGTGACAGATGTGTCATGTCAAATGGCATCTTAGTATGTTGACAATGTGACAGATGTGTCATGTCAAATGGCATCTTAGTATGTTGACAATGTGACAGATGTGTCATGTCAAATGGCATCTTAGTATGTTGACAATGTGACAGATGTGTCATGTCAAATGGCATCTTAGTATGTTGACAATGTGACAGATGTGTCATGTCAAATGGCATCTTAGTATGTTGACAATGTGACAGACGTGTCATGTCTTACGGCATCTTAGTATGTTGACAATGTGACCGGATTCTCATCATATCTCTCTTGTGTAGACATTATGATTTGGATATCGCGTTCGAATAATTGTATTTTCCTTGTCAGTAAGGACGCTTGGCCTAAAAGTGAATATCTCTCTCTCTCTCTCTCTCTCTCTCTTTCTTCTTCTTCTTCTTCTTCTTCTTCTTCCGTTAGTAACCACAGTCAAGAGTTTGACTATTATTGACTATTATTGAGTTTGACTATTTGGGGTGAAGACGCTTGAAGAGAAAAAAAAAAAAAACTTTTTTGAGAGAATGAAGGAGGGTATAGAGTACAGAGAAGGGTAGAGTGGGGGAGGGGGGAAGGTAGGGGGGGGGAGAGAGAGACTTGGATTTACGGAATTGCAGATATTTTCCTACTGAAAGTACCTGCCATTGGGACCTGCACTCTTTCCTGAGGGAGCAGATTCCAGTCCCTTACTATTCTTGGGAGGAACGACACATTTCTTTGTTCTGTCCGGCATGTTATCCTATTGAATTGTTGGTTGTGGCCCCTCCTTGATCTTGTTTGGGAACTTTACAGCCGCTGTGTTGTGTGTTTCATGTTGTAAAACATGGTTAGTCGTGCCGCTTTCCGCCTCGTCTCAAGGGGTGGCCATTTTAGTTCCTCCAGCATGATGGTGACGCTGGAGGTTTGCTTGTAACTGCTCATGACGAAGTTCCACCCTCTCTCTCTCTCTCTCTCTCTCTGCCAACTATCCAGAGCGACCTCCAACTCACCTTCCTCCCTTTCCTAGTGTCTCCCGCCTCACTCCAACTCTCAGTGTCCCAGTCTCGCAGACAACCATACACGGGAAGAAAAAGAAAGAAAGAAAAAAAAACAACCTCCCCTCCCCTCTGTCCCTCTTCTCCCCGGCCACCAGGCAGAAGGAAAAGTATCACCTGTGTAGCAGTCCCATCGCTTGTAGCCAGTGCAGCGATAAAGTATCACCTGTGAAGCAGTCCCATCGCTTGTAGCCAGTGCAGCGATGATATTGATCACTCTCCAAGACACTAATTGCCAAGGCAGGCGGCGCGTGCCGCCCTTCCCTTCCCCTTGTCACTCACGCTGCAAAATGCGCGCGCATGCCAACCGCCAGTTGGGCGGTGTCGGTAGTTTTAGAGAGCGCCTCACTAGACGCCGACCCCCCCGGAACGACTTGATCTTTGTCGCCAGTGTCTCTGTAACACGATCAGCGCTGAAGTTTTTGCAGACTTCCCTTGACCCCCCCCCCCCCCCCCCCCCCCCCCACCCCCTCTCCCCCGCTGGAGCCAGTGTCAATTGCATCGGTTCCACACTGTCGGATTTCTCCTCTCTCTCTCTCTCTCTCTCTCTCTCTCTCTCTCTCTCTCTCTCTCTCTCTCTCTCTCTCTCTCTCTCTCTCGCCATATGACCAATCGCCTGCTGACTGCCTTTTGAGAAGTATTGTTTGATGCATGTTATGTCTGTTATTTGTAACTCATGAAGAAAACACACGTGTCGAAAAATCTCATGTCTGTGTTTTGCTTAAGAACTAATCAGTAGTTACTTTGCAGTTTGTGCATGTACTTGTGTCTCTCTCTCTCTCTCTCTCTCTCTCTCTCTCTCTCTCTCTCTCTCTCTCTCTCTCTCTCTTTGTGCATGTACTTGTGTTCTCTCTCTCTCTCTCTCTCTCTCTCTACGTCTCTCTCTCTCTCTCTCTTTCTCTCTCTCTTGGAAAAAATGTTTGCATACGTATGTGTGTGTGCGTGCATGCTTACTCTGTACATGTGTGTATGCGCGCGCGCATGTGCGTGTGCGTACGTGCTTGCGTGTGTGTGCACGTGTGTGTGCGTGCGTGTGCGTGTGTGTGTGTGTGTGAGCTCGCAGACGCACCCAAGTGCGTGTGTATGTGCGTGTGCATGTCATGTGTATGTGTGTGTGCATGTACTGTGTGAATAATAACGCACATAACACCCGGGGCGAACTTTGACAAGGGAGGCTATCTTTCTAACCTACCACCGGGCCGTGACAGAGCGCACGAGCCGCGGCCTTTGGCTGTCGTCTGCCACTGTGACAACAGTGCCTGCCGTGTCAGCAGACGACGGTGAAGGTGACATCTCTACGTCTGCTCAGTCCGCCTGTTGTTGTGATATACTGCAGTCCAGCCTTTGGGCCCACTGTGTTTACTACTTCTTCCGTCCATCGACTCCCGGTGCTGATCACACTGGTATCAAGGTAGGGTTTCACCCCCTCGCTTTTGTTCTGTTAAGGGCAGACTGTCCTGGTGTTTGCAGGCAGTTTTAAGTACGTTGAGCATCTTCCAGAACAGCGGATGTGTTGGTGATGTGTTGATGAGCAATCCCCGGTGGGTTTCTGTGTGGCAGGTGCTTGTTTGGTGGCTGGACTGCCTTTGTCACGTGTTCATGTCAAACTATCTTCTGCTGTCATTGCTTCGCTCACAATCTCTCCTTTATTTGTTTGGCCTGTTCAGCATTCTCTCTCTCTCTCTCTCTCTCTCTCTCTCTCTCTCTCTCTCTCTCTCTCTCTCTCTCTCTCTCTCTGTCTGTGTCTGGTTCTTGACAAAATTCCTCCAGATGATGGGTGATAAACTACTAGCATAACTGGGCTCTATCCATACAATGCTGTCTGGGTTGGTTTGGGTTCTCGTGGGTATGGGAGATTGGTAGGTGGGGAACGAAAAGATAATCTTCAAGCAACGTATGACTGACTGCTTCGACCAAGACTCGAATGCCCCCATCACATTCAAGCGATCGCTTTGTGACGTACTGTTCATTCAAATCACTTGTGACGCCGGAGAAATACATCACCACCATCACTACCGCTCAATTCAGACACCAGAAATACATCAGCTCCATCACTACCGCCCAATTCAGACACCAGAGAAATACATCAGCTCCATCACTACCGCCCAATTCAGACACCAGAGAAATACATCAGCTCCATCACTACCGCCCAATTCAGACACCAGAGAAATACATCAGCTCCATCACTACCGCCCAATTCAGACACCAGAGAAATACATCACTACCGCCCAATTCAGACACCAGAGAAATACATCAGCTCCATCACTATCGCCCAATTTAGACACCGGAGAAATACATCACTACCGCCCAATTCAGACACCAGAGAAATACATCAGCTCCATCACTATCGCCCAATTTAGACACCGGAGAAATACATCACTACCGCCCAATTCAGACACCAGAGAAATACATCAGCTCCATCACTATCGCCCTATTCAGACACCAGAGAAATACATCAGCTCCATCACTATCGCCCAATTCAGACACCAGAGAGATACATCAGCTCCATCACTATCGCCCAGTTCGAACAAACATTGACCAGAGTCAGGCTCTGTTTGTGTCAGTGGACTGTGAGCGACAGATATTCATGGAAATCAAACGACTGTTAATTTTGTGATCATCTAGAGAGACTATGCGTCATTTCTTGTTTGTTTGTTCATGTTACCACTCCTTAAGAGAAAAGTATGTTCTGATATATTGCAGAAAACCCAGTCCTACAGATGGTGTTCATATTTGTTTCATCATCAAGATGTGAAATGTTTAAGAGACATTGCAATCTACAGCTTTTATGCTTGAAAATTACGACAATTGCTAGCTCAGTCACTTTTCGTGTGGAGTTTTGCAGTTTGTTTCAGCGCATAGTGTTGAAATTTGAAATCATACTTCTTACTTTGAGGCAAACTCAAATTTGTGTACATGTCGTTGGCCTCCACGATTCAAGTCTCTCTCTCTCTCTCTCTCTCTCTCTCTCTCTCTCTCTCTCTCTCTCTCTCTCTCTCTCTCTCTCTCTCTCCTCTCCCTCTCACTCCTCTCGGGAATTCCACACACACCACACACACACAGATACAGATCACTGTCAGACGTGTGTGTGTGTGTGCTGCGCGCGCGCGTGCGCCAGTGCGCTGTATCTGTGCATGCATGCCTGCGTGCGTGTGTGTGTTAGTGTTGTGTGTGCGTGTGTGTGTGTGTGTGTGTGTGTGTGTGTGTGTGTGTGTGTGTGTGTGTGTGTGTGTGTGTGTGTGAATTCCCGCAGGAGAGACAGAGACAGAGAGAGAGAAAGGCAGACAGACGTTGTGTTTCCGCACTCCCTCCCCCCTACACACACACACACACACACACGCACACGCACACGCACTCACATGCACGCACGCGCGCGCCGGACACTCACACATACACACATTGTCAGTCAGTGTCATTTTTGACAGCCTATCTATGTAATCTATCTGTTGATCTATCAATTATCAATCTGTCTGTCTATCTATCCATCTATCTATCTATCTGTTCATCTGCTTACCTACCTTGCTATCTGTCTGTCTAGATGTCTAGCTATCTGTTCATTTTGGCAAGCTCTTTCACACGTTCAAAATCCATGTATTGTTTCTTGGTCTTCTTTGTGGTGGTCAGCCATTCACTCTTGGTCTTCTTTGTGGTGGTCAGCCATTAACACTTGGTCTTCTTTGTGGTGGTCAGCCATTGACTCTTGGTCTTCTTTGTGGTGGTCAGCCATTGACTCTTGGTCTTCTTTGTGGTGGTCATCCGTTGATTCTTGGTCTTCTTTGTGGTGGTCAGCCATTGACTCTTGGTCTTCTTTGTGGTGGTCAGCCATTGACTCTTGGTCTTCTTTGTGGTGGTCATCCGTTGATTCTTGGTCTTCTTTGTGGTGGTCAGCCATTGACTCTTGGTCTTCTTTGTGGTGGTCAGCCATTGACTCTTGGTCTTCTTTGTGGCGGTCATCCATTGATTCTTGGTCTTCTTTGTGTGGTCATCCATTGATTCTTGGTCTTCTTTGTGGTGGCCATCCATTGATTCTTGGTCTTCTTTGTGGTGGTCATCCGTTGATTCTTGGTCTTCTTTGTGGTGGTCAGCCATTGACTATTGGTCTTCTTTGTAGTGGTCGTCCATTGATTCTTGGTCTTCTTTGTGGTGGTCATCCATTAGCTCTTGGTCTTCTTTGTGGTGGTCATACATCAACTATTGGTCTTCTTTGTGGTCATCAGCCATTAATTCTTGGTCTTCTTTGTGGTGGTCATCCATTAACTCTTTACCTTCTCTCTGCACCTGATTCACACAGCCCAGTCCTCTGCTGTCTCTCTCTGCACCTCATTCACACAGCCCAGTCCTCTCCTGTCTCTCTGCACCTCATTCACACAGCCCTGTCCTCTCCTGTCTCTGCACCTCATTCACACAGCCCAGTCCTTTCCTGTCTCTCTGCACCTCATTCACACAGCCCAGTCCTTTCCTGTCTCCGCACCTCATTCGCACAGTCCAGTCATCTCCTGTCTCTGCACATAATTTACACAGCCCAGTCCTTTGCTGTCTTTCTGCACCTCATTCACACAGCCCAGTCCTCTCCTGTCTTTGCACCTCATTTACACAGCCCAGTCCTCTCCTGTCTTTGCACCTCATTTACACAGCCCAGTCCTCTCCTGTCTCTGCACCTCATTCACACAGCCCAGTCCTCAGCTGTATCTGCACCTCTTTCACACAGTCCAGTCCTCACATGTCTCTGTACCTCATTTACATAGCCCAGTCCTATCCTGTCTCTCTGCACCTCATTCACACAGCCCAGTCCTCTCTTGTTTCTGCACCTCATTCACACATCCCAATCCTTTCTGTGTTTCTGCACCTCATTCACACAGTCCTGTCCTCGCTGCGCCTCATTCACACAGCCCAACCCTCTCCTGTCTCTCTACCTCGTTCACATAGCCCAGTCCTATCCTGTCTCTCTGCACCTCATTCACACAACCCAGTCCTATCCTGTCTCTCTGCACCTCATTCACACAGCCCAGTCCTCTCCTGTCTCTGCACCTCGCTCACACAGCCCAGTCCTCTCCTGTCTCGCTGCACCTCATTCATACAGCCCAGTCCTCTCCTGTCTCTCTGCACCTCATTCACACAGCCCAGTCCTCTCCTCTCTCTCTGCACCTCATTCACACAGCCCAGTCCTTTCCTGTCTCTCACCTCATTCACACAGCCCAGTCCTCTGCTGTCTCTGCACCTTATTCACACAGCCCAGTCCTCTGCTGTCTCTGCACCTCATTCACACAGCCCAGTCCTCTGCTGTCTCTGCACCTCATTCACACAGCCCAGTCCTCTTCTGTCTCTGCATCTCATTCACACAGCCCAGTCCTCTGCTGTCTCTGCACCTCATTCACACAGCCCAGTCCTCTTCTGTCTCTGCACCTCATTCACACAGCCCAGTCCCTCTCTGTCTCTCTGCACCTCATTCACACAGCCCAGTCCTTTCCTGTCTTTGCACCTCATTCACACAGCCCAGTCCTCTGCTGTCTCTGCACCTCATTCACACAGCCCAGTCCTCTTCTGTCTCTGCATCTCATTCACACAGCCCAGTCCTCTTCTGTCTGTCTGCACCTCATTCACACAGCCCAGTCCTCTCCTGTCTCTCTGCACCTCATTCACACAGCCCAGTCCTCTCTGCTGTGTCTGCACCTCGTTCAAACAGCTCAGTCCTTTGCTGTCTCTGCACCTCATTCACACAGCCCAGTCCTCTCCTGTCTCTCTGCACCTCGTTTACACAGCCCAGTCCTCTCCTGTCTCTCTGCACCTAATTCACAGAGCTCAGTTCTCTGCTGTCTCATTGCATCTCATTCACACAGCCCAGTCCTCTCCTGTCTCTCTGCACCTCGTTTACACAGCCCAGTTCTCTCCTGTCTCTCTGCATCTCGTTTACACAGCCCAGTCCTCTCCTGTCTCTTCACCTCATTCACACAGCCCAGTCCTCTCCTATCTGTCTGCACCTCATTCACACAGCCCAGTCATTTTCTGTCTCTGCACCTCATTCACACAGCCCAGTCCTTTCCTGTCTCTGCACCTCATTCACACAGCGCAGTCCTCTCCTATCTCTCTGCACCTCGTTTACACAGCCCAGTCCTCTCCTGTCTCTCTGCATCTCGTTTACACAGCCCAGTCCTCTCCTGTCTCTGCACCTCATTCACACAACCCAGTCCTCTCCTGTCTCTCTGCACCTCGTTTACACAGCCCAGTCCTCTCCTGTCTCTCTGCATCTCGTTTACACAGCCCAGTCCTTTCCTGTCTCTACACCTCATTCACACTGCGCAGTCCTCTCCTATCTCTCTGCACCTCGTGTACACAGCCCAGTCCTCTCCTGTCTCTCTGCACCTCGCTCACACAGCCCAGTCCTCTCCTGTCTCTCTGCACCTCATTCACACAGCCCAGTACTCTGCTGTCTCTGCACCTCATTCACACAGCCCAGTCCTCTTCTGTCTCTCTGCACCTCATTCACACAGCCCAGTCATTTCCTGTCTGCACCTCATTCACACAGCCCAGTCCTCTCCTGTCTCTGCACCTCATTCACACAGCCCAGTCCTCTCCTGTCTCTGCACCTCATTCACACAGCCCAGTCCTCTCCTGTCTCTCTGCACCTCGCTCACACAGCCCAGTTCTTTGCTGTCTCTATGCACCTCATTCACACAGCCCAGTCCTCTCCTGTCTCTGCACCTCATTCACACAGCCCAGTCCTCTTCTGTCTCTCTGCACCTCATTCACAGCCCAGTCCTCTCCTGTCTCTGCACCTCATTCACACACAGCCCAGTCCTCTCCTGTTTCTCTGCACCTCGCTCACACAGCCCAGTCCTCTCCTGTCTCTCTGCACCTCATTCACACAGCCCAGTCCTCTTCTGTCTCTGCATCGCATTCACACAGCCCAGTTCTCTGCTGTCTCTCTGCACCTCATTCACACAGCCCTAGTCCTCTGCTGTCTCTGCACCTCATCACACACAGCCTAGTCCTCTCCTGTTTCTCTGCACCTCATTCACACAGCCCAGTCCTTTCCTGTCTCTCTGCACCTCATTTACACAGCCCAGTTCTCTCCTGTTTCTCTGCACCTCGCTCACACAGCTCAGTCCTTTGCTGTCTCTGCACGTCATTCACACAGCCCAGTCCTCTCCTGTCTCTCTGCACCTCATTCACACAGCCCAGTCCTCTTCTGTCTGTCTGCACCTCATTCACACAGCCCAGTCCTCTCCTGTGTCTCTGCACTCTTCATTCACACAGCCCAGTCCTCTCCTGTCTCTCTGCACCTCATTTACACAGCTCAGTCTTGGCCTGTTTCTGCACCTCATTTACACATCCCAGTCCTCTGCTGTCTCTCTGCACCTCATTTACACAGCCCAGTCCTCTGCTGTCTCTGCACCTCGTTCACACAGCCCGGTGCTATCCTGACTTTGCACCTCATCATTCACACAGCCCAGTCCTCTCCTGTGTGTGTGTGTGTGTGAGTGCTGCATTCTCTCCCCCCCCCCCCCTCTCTCTCTCTCTCCCTCTCTCTCCTCTCTCTCTCTCTCTCTCTCTCTCTCTCTCTCTCTCTCTCTCTCTCGGTCAACTTCCCCAAATAGCTGTATTTTTCTGAATTCAGTTTACAAGCTGGATAACTTATGGGTTTTTTTTTTTTTGTTTTTCTGTTTGTTTGTTTGCTGCTCTTCATATTTCGTCAACTTATGTCTATAATAGATCTGAGTACCGACGTGTCGAATGCCAGTGCAGAATCGTTTTCTTTGTCGGATGATGGTATCGTGTGCCGCCGGCTGTGTGTGAGGAAGAAGACAGGCAGCCCTTTATCAGCAGGATCTTAGAATGCATCTCACGGGTCTCTATGTATGTAGTCATTAACGACGGTAACCATAGGACACATCACAGCGTACTCTCTACGACGACGTGCCTTCGTTTCGATACTTGGATCGCTGTCCTTACTGTTTCGGTTACTCTTGCATAGTACACATAAATAGACGAAAAGCTATTTGGTCTTGAGAGCGTTTACTGTTGCTAGATTAAGTCGTTACAGGAAGAGAGGAGAGTAGTGTCCCTTGACCAATTGCTTGCGATCTTGGCGCATGAATACAGACGCAATTCACATGCAGTAATGTAACATGACCTTTTGTGTAACAATAGAAAAGCAAAACAAATGAAACAGATTTGAAAACGCGAATCGTTTTAGTTATTGTTCAGTTCAATAATAATTGACAGCTCTGATTCACATTCAGTGTCAGTGGGTCACTTTATCAATTATACACACAGTCAGCCATTCACCTGGTCTTGATTTCAATTATACACACAATCATCCATGCAGCTGGTTTTGATTTCAATTATACACACAATCAGCCAAACAGCTGGTCTTGATTTCACGGCATGTGTTTGATGGACTTTTCACTGGGCTGTTGTGATCAGGCGTCATCCCTAGGTGATGGGAATAGGTGTCGATTGAGTTCCAGGTCTGTTGTCTGTGACTGGAGCATCAGATGGAGACAGGGTCATCCCTGGGATCATAGGAATAGGTGTCGATGGAGGTCCAGGTCTGTTGTCTCTGACTGGAGTATCAGATGGAGACAGACCTTCAGTCGAGGGTTTGACTGTGCAGATGGACCTGTTGTCTTTGTCTCAGGTGCCTTCTTCAGATGGATTCTGTTTCCACGATACATGGTCCCCTTGCCTGTGACTTCCAACAACACTTGCTTTGGTCCAAGTTTTCTTGCCAAGTGTAGGTCATTTGTTTTTCTTTTGCTAGAGGAGGAAGATCCTTGCTTGTAGTCAAAGTTTTTTTCGTTTGCTTTCTTTGACTGGCACGGAGTTTTTCTTCCTCTACTTCAAGGTCTGAGGAGTTTTTCTGAGGTTGGAAGTAGAGTTCTAGTTCTTCTGTTGAAGAATCGTTGTGCAGGGCTTGTTGCAGTTGTCTGGCTTGGAGTATTCATGTAGTTCAGCGGTGCCAAGAACTGGTCTCCATCTTCGTTTTTCTTTAGCAGTGATTTTGCTGCTTTCACCGCAGATTCAGCTTTGCCATCGCTCTTACTATTATATGGACCGGATGTGGGGTCAAATGTCAATGCCATGAGCAAACTTCTTGAAGTTTTCTGAGCTGAACTGTGGTCTATTGTCACTGATGATAACACATGGTGAGCCACAGCGTGCGAAATGAGCTTAAATTTGTTTCATATGTAACAGCTGTCGTCTTTGTATTTTCGAGTTTGTCGATTTCCCAGAAATTGCTGAAGTAATCACCAGTCACTAAGTAGTCTTTACCGTGAAGCTCAAACAAGTCAATGCCAACTTCCTCCCACCGTCGGGATGGCAGTTCATGAGGCTGGAGAGTTTCCTGCTGATTGGCTGCTTGATGACTTTGGCAAACTTCACAGGTAGAAACAAAGTGTTTTATAGCACTTGTCATTCCGGGCCACAAAGACATTGTCTGGATGTCAATGCCGGAATGAGAAGAATGTACTGTAGCTTTCAACTCAGGGTGAAATAAGATTGGTATGACAATTCTCTCCCCTTTTAAAGATCAGTCCATCTTGAACAGACATCTCATCATGGAAACTGTAGTAAGAAACTCAGCAGGCAGGTTTTGTTTGTCCTCTGGCCAACCATTCATGGTGGCAGGTTTCAGGAGTTGGAGAATTTCATCCTGATCCGTGGCAGTCTTCAGTTTGTCGATGCTTTCTGTTCTAATTGGGAAAAAAAAATATCATGTTCACATATTCAAAGTCTTCTTGCTTGCTTGGTGTCTTAATGTAGGCACAAGATAAGTGCGACAGCTGGACACATCGCTTTGCCTTTCTCATAAGAGACAGTGACGTACCCCAGTATGCGAAGCATCATGCCTTGTAGGCGTCTTAGGACACAGTAGAGAGACTTCTGCTGAATGGTTTCAAGTGGCTTGCGGTCTGACTCTGTGCGGACTGGTCTGCCAAATGGTGTATTGGTGGAATTTTTTCCAGTGAAAACGCAGTTGCCAGCATCTCTTTTTCAATCTGGACATATCTGATTTCAGTGTCTGTTCATGCTGGACTGGGGGTATGCTTCAGGATGTCCATTCTGTAAAAGAGCAGCACCTGGTCCAGTCTGACTTGCCGCACTTGATAGAGAGTTCTTCTGGCGGATTTAAGAACTTGAAAACGGGTGCAATTGCCACAATTTTGTGAGCTTTCTCAAAAAACAGTGTCGTGAGCAAGAGTCCAGACCCACTCAGCGTCAGCATATACAAAGTTGTTTGATGGGCTCAAGTGCTTCAGACACGCTAGGCAGAAATTTTGACAGATAATTGACAAATCCACAGAAACGTCGGACATCTTCAACATTTTCAGGTTTCGGCATTTTCATAACTGCCTCCACCTTTTCTGGGTCAGTCTGCAGGCCTTCACTTGTCACAAGGTGTCCCAGGAAGGAGATTTCAGTCTTTCACAGTTCAGCTTCTTCTTGTTGAGCTTCACGCCAGCTGTGC